>JAFHBW010000247.1:0-37968 GCA_019022765.1 Westerdykella sp. P71 | reverse complement strand
CTGCCTCCCCCGCCCCCGTAATCCCAATCCCCTTCAACGCCTCAATCTCCTCCATCCCCTCCACAAACACAGGCCTCCCGTACAACCGCTCATACACGACGTACTCCTCCTCCTTCAGCGCCCCGCGCGGCAACGCATCCCCGAACAGCTGCCGCGCCCCCCGTACCCGCTCCTCGATGGTCAATTTCGGCGCGTGCGCGTCGTCGTCGTAGAAGGCCGCGTCTTGGGATCCCCCCAGAAAGGTCTCGGTACCTCCTTCGTCCCGGCGCGTCTTCGTCGTCGCGGTCGTCGTGAACGTCCGACCCGCATGCCGTCGACTGGTGGTGCGCACTTTGGACGACTGCAACCGCTGCGTCCGCGCCATCGGCGCGACGGTGCGGAACTGCGAGGCCGAGATCTTGAGCCGGCAGGGCAGGCACACGGCCGGGAGGCTCTTGGCCGCGAGCATCGGATGGCAATTGGGTGGTTGTTTGTGCCCGCTCCTGACACTGTGCAGTCGGGAACTTCTGCAACAGAAAGTTATCTGGAGGGTGAGTTGCAGCGGCTGCGCTATGCCTCTTTGGTTTAGGCAAGGAACCAATCACATAAAAGCCATTTACACCTAATAGGGCTCACTTGACATCAACAATCACAAGGCAAAACCATTTTCTAAGGAAAGTTGTCATTGTATAGCAGATAAAACTCCATAGTACCGCCTTCCTCCAGCGAGCGAACGCTCCACTGCACGGCAGAGCGCCAGGCACAACCCATCACGGAACTCTTCCACACAAGTCCCATGATGATGCCGCACCCGTCGTCTACCGTGCTATACCGTATGTTCTCCAGCTAACCCGACTTCCTCATCATTTCCTCGTGTAGTGTGCAATTTGGTTGTATTCGTCCCCTTGGCAATCTGAAACATCCCCACAAGCTGGCAGACCATTTCGAAGGAGGGAAACGTCCGGATAGGAAATAGGGAAAAAACTCGAAACACTGGGGGCAGGGGGCTGATTAATGGTGGGAAGCGAAAGCAGAAAACAAAAAATGACGACCATCCTACGGAGTAGTTCCAGATAGAATTTCGGCCTGATAACTTGGATTCTGTTGCCAATCGTACTCCCGACCGAGTCCGAAGAAGGAGAGGACAACGCAAAATCGTGACAGGAATTTTCACAGGTTGCCAGATAGTTCCAAAGTTATCGTTGGATGCCAGTGGTTGGCACATATCGAACCTCGAGCGCCGGATCCAGGTCCTGGTCAAAAGGGTCGACAGTCATAGCCAAGTACTGGTTGAGAGGGATAGCGACCGCCGTCCAGTAGTGTAGCAGGACGGCACTGCCGCGTTTCCCGAGTGTTGAAGAAGTGAAAACGTCCGACGACGTCCACTAAAGAGAGTTGAGCCGAACCAAAGCCGTGTAAGAATCAGTAGCCGCCAGAAGCATACTGGTCCGCACCGCCACGCTTGTTAGACGAACGAAGCTGCCTGAACATGAGAACAGATGTTAGTAAGGTCTGAATCTGGCAATCCCCCGCATCGAGCGTTATGAACGAACACTAAACGCAGAGGAGAGGAGTCCCTTACTAAGATCAGATATGTCGAACTCACATTCCGGTGCCTTCTTGACGCGTTACGACGGGGCCACGTTTGTTGGCGGGGGCGGCGGTGCCGGCATTGGCAGCGTTGGTGGTGGTGACGTGGCGTCCGCGACCGTTCTTGTCGTCTTCCTCGTTCTGGGCGGCGTTTCCATTGGCGTTGGCAATGGCGGCGGCGTTCTTCTGGTACTTGTACACGGTCCAGTCGAAGACGTAGTCGTACTGGAAGCCCTCACGAACGAAGAGGTCACGGAAGATCTTGCGGAGGTAGGAGTAGTCCGGCTTGTCGTCGAAACGGAGCGAGCGCGTGTAGTTGAGGTAGATGGCGAACTCGTTGGGGAATCCACGGCAGAGAACCTCGGTTGGGGTCGTCATCTTCTTCTCCATGATGCGGTCGTACTTTTGCTTCTTGGTGGCGGCCTTGAGACCCTGCCAGGGGAGAGATCCACGGCAGAAGTAGAGCATGACATATCCGAGCGACTCCATGTCATCACGGCGGGATTGTTCTGCAACGTATTAGTATCTCCGACATCACAAACAGGGGGTCGTGTGAACGTACCGACACCCAAGTGGGTGTTGATGCTGGCATAGCGGGCAGTGCCAGTGAGGTTCTTGTTCTCACGGTAGGGAATGTGGAAGTGAGTCTTGGGGTCGCGGTACTTCTTGGCCAGACCGAAATCGATCACGTTGACCTGGTTGCCGCGCTTTCCAATGCCCATGAGGAAGTTGTCCGGCTTGATGTCACGGTGAATGAAGGACTTGGCGTGGATATACTCGATGCGGGAGATGAGCTGATCGGCCAGGAGCAAGACGGTCTTCAGGGAGAATTTGCGGTTGCAGAAGTTGAACAGGTCCTCCAGACTGGGGCCGAGGAGGTCCAGAACCATGGCGTTGTAGTCACATTCGGTTCCGAACCAGCGGACGAAGGGGATGCCGACACCGCCGGCAAGGGACTTGTAGACGCGGGCTTCATATTCGAGTTGGGGGTGCTTGGCCTTGACGCTCTCGAGCTTGATGGCAATCTCTTCGCCAGAGATGATGTTCGTGCCTGGGGGCAGGTCAGTATTGAGCAGCTGAGACGTCGTCCGAAACACGCACCAAGGTAGATGTCACCGAAACTACCGCTTCCGATCTTTCTGCCAATACGGTACTTATTGCCGACACGGAGATCCTACGGAAGAGTCAGCCCTGCTCCTGATGGGGTCCCATGGTCCCATGCAATGCCACGACAGCTGAGTGTGGGGGCGGCATACCATTGTCGTCATGCTTGCAGAAGTTCAACCTTGAGGAGGCTGGCCTTGTCGATGTGGTTGAGGTTCGAGAGGGTCGGTGGATCGGGAGGTTATGTGGTGGAAGTGTTCAGCCTGCTGAGGAAATGCCGGTCAGCGATGAGGTGGGGACATTCGCCAACGAGGCGGTGTGTAAGATGGGTGCGCTAGCGGGTAGGGGTTGCGGAAGCGAAGAGAGGAGAGAGAGAGAGGAGAGAAGAAGCAGAAAAAGAGAGAAGAGAAAGTGTTGTTGCCAGATACTTAAAGTACAAGGCGGGGATGGGAGCGGTGGATGAAGGTGGTGGGCGAGAGGCCCACGACAGCCGGGGCTAGTTGACTTACAGGGCGTGAATGGCGGACGAAGCCCAACGGCTAGCGGCGACCGCAGTTGCTGCGTGAGCAAAGAGGTGATTGCGGGCGGTGGAGGAGAATGAAAACGCGGGGAGGCGGCTGCACGCAAAGGTAACAGCGGAATGAGCCTCTGGAAAATGCCACTCGAGGGTGGAGAGGAGTGGGAGATGTGAAGGTGGGAAGAGGGAGAGTCTGCGAGAGACAAGAGAGGGCAGAGCGTGAGAGGCTTTCCCCCCAGCCCTGCTAATTCGGGCCGCCAAGCCCCCGTTACACCGCCACGTGATCCCCGGTGAAAGAGCTGTCCAGATGTCCAGATGTCCAGAGGAGTCCAGCTGGGGGCTGTGTTGTTTGGGCGTCCAGCACGCAGAACAGCAGCTGCTCCGGTCTGGCACGCTCTCTGCTGTTGGGCCATCATCGTCACTTCACTGTTTGCATTCTTTTTGGGGTCTGTTTGACCCTGACGCTGTTGCATATCGATCGCGTGTATACATCCACGGGGTCCACCGTCCATTCGCCCCCTCCCTCATGCACCGATGCCAGGTGCTTTAAGGTTACTCCGGCCTCTCCGCCTATCCGCACCCCCCTTTATGCAAAAATCATTTAACAATATTTCCCTGCCCTGCCAAACCAGATCGCCCCTTCCGCAGTCCCTAATTGTGGTTTTCTGCATCCAAGCCCGATGCGGGATTATCAATTACTATTCTCTCCTGGGCTCCCCAAAAAGAGGTCGCCATCAGGTTTCGTGTTCCAGAAGCTCCAGTGAAACCAGGGCTGCTTGGTGCCCCCGTCGACCAGATCCCGGACCCTGCTCCCGTCTGCTTGCGGCTTTTAGGATGAGGCCTGGATCCTCGGGGTTTTGGACGGGCTAGCATCAGGTCTTCCGTGTAGCCGCGGGATCTACACAGTATGGCCCATCAATGATCACGGATGTGGCTCGTGAAACCGGTTGCGCCACATCCACGGTTACAAAGACTGACAGATATATCACCGATGTCGATCCTTGAAAACTTTTGTAAACTGATAGTTAATGGTGCAAATGCTTCAAAGAGCCTTTGACATCTCAAAACAACAATCAAACCCCACCGATAAAGGAAAAACTCACGACAGAGAGCATCCGGCTGTCGCAGGATGGAAGCCCAACCCAATACACAGTAGTAGCGGCCCTGTGAACCATCTGTCTCAGACCATGAGAGAAACCGTTGAAAGTTTTAGACCGGCATGCACGGGGCCTTCCGTCGCTGTTTATATCTGTCGTTCTTAGACACTCACTGTGGGTCGTGAAACCATCCTTTCATTTTTGCATGTTCGCCTTGTTGCCGGGCAAACCTCCCAATCCATGGTGCCAAGTACAAAGCATGAAGCCACTGAGGCAATCTTACATCACAATACGACAACTGTCATTGCCCGATCGCAAAGGCGCAGTAAAAACCAGCCTTGCCTTCCGGCATGACAACGAGACACAGTCCTACACGTGTCTGATATCCTGTTAGGTCCCGCCAATCGGGGAATTCACCTGCATATAACAGGGACAGAAGACGGATACGAGTGAGACTACCAGTCATGGTTCATATCATCCCTCCGTTTGCGGAACCTACCGGTATGAGCATACCTCAGCTTGTGGGAGGCCGGTGACTCCTGTCTGAGACCAGTCACGGGAATGCCCAAGGCAGGTCACATGTCACATATACACAGTACACGCTGGCGCCTCATGCAAAGTAGACACGCCACACCGCTGTCGACTCCAATGTCAGCAATTGAGGGGTCCTGGCCCTATGTACCCCAATGGCTGGCTGGTCATACCGGGAGCTCTGTTGATGTCGTTTCCTCGGGGCTATTGGCCGGGCAGGAAATTGGGCTGTGGGTAGAAACCAATCCCAACGGAAGTCCGCCCTGTCACGGGAATCTTGCTGCGTAAAAGTCTTGTAATCGTCTCCCGTACTCTAGGCACTCTGAAGGGAAAATTCGCTTGAACGGAGATCTCTTGGGAATTCTATACAGTCTCCTCCGCTTGTTGATTCATGCCAGGCCACCCCGCGCACAGATATTGTACAATGCCTCCAATTCGCTCAGTACGCTGCCTCTCAAGATTCCCCTCTCATGCTTCGGTTCGCATTTAATGGCCGGCAGCGGCTTGGTTCTTGAGCGCCGGGTTCCGCGGGTCGTTCTTGTACTCATCGGCTGAAGGGAAGCGGTTAGCAGTTGGACATGGACGAGTTTCCTCGAAATATGATCGATCCGGAGCGTAGGATACGGGGGGACTAACTGGCTGCCAATGTGTTGGCAAAGGAGTTGACGCCGTAGAGGATAACGAGGCCTACGCATTGTGTCAGTCCGGCACTCCATTGCTGTACCCTATCCAATTCATCTCCAATCCTCTCCAGTCTTCTCCCATATTTGTCCATTGTTCATATCCAGCGATTTGCGAGTTCGAGCGACGTACCGGAAACGTAGAAGGGGAGCATAGGCCGGGCTAGGTAGAAATATCGTTAGCTCTCGCATCTCCGCATTGCGCATCTCATCTCCCGCTGGGAGCGACCATTGACGTACCGACAGCGCCGGGGAACTTCTTTCCGAGGAGAGACATGTTGATGTGCGACCGAGGGGCAATGGCTGGTTTGGACGTGGATGGGTGAGGTTGCCGGCAAGACGTACCTTTGCGAAGGTTTCGAGCCGGGTGCCAAGTCCGAAGTTTTGCCGGTTGATTGTGATGGAGGTAAACATGGCGGGCTACAACCCCTCCTTCGAATTTACACAAGCATCTCTCCGGGAGTAAAACACCTTTCAATCATATCGAGCGAAACCGTCTGGAAAACCATGGCGTCGGCATTAGAAGGCTGCGTATCCTCCTTGCGAACCAGCATGCAACTCCTAGATTCATCCATCAACATATTGGATTCCGGCGTGAATGACTACCCTCGCCTGGCAAAAGTATTACAAACAACAAGGGTGAGTTCACATCTGTCTATGTTCTAGAAATTACAATCCTTTGATCTTCAATGTACTCCTTTGACGTATTGGCATCAAGTACTAATCCTAACTCAGCACTTCGAACTCATTTCGGAACCAGACCTCCAAACCGCACAAGCCGCCATAGTCTCGGAGATAGGACCAGAGATAGAAAACCTTCTCCAGCGAGTCTCAAACTACCTCGACAAGCTCGAGCGCCGCGAGCAATCCCTCATTGCGAAGTGCGACCTGAACGAGGGCCGTCTTGGGAACGACAACAACAGCAGCTCTGCGTTCCGCCCAAGCAGCAGGACAGCTCAAAGCCAAGGTGGAGGGGAAGAAGCTACAAAGGGCATGACCGCGCTGCAGGAGATGAAGTACAAACAATTGAGGCAGAAGAAACAACGGTTGAGCTACGCCGTGGAGACGCTAGAGATGCAGGCTAAACAGAGGGAGAGACAACTGAGGATGAGCATGGCTGCCCCTCAGTTGTACGACGACTGAGTTCTCGACGAAGATTACTCAAGACCTTTGGAATCGGCTTGCATATGGGAGGCGTTTTGGAGGATTTTCCAGTTTATGATACCCGAGTTAATGTTATTATGTTATGGAGGTTACCTTTCCGCATTTTCTGCTTCTCCTCTTGTAGGGCTCCTTACATGTCCCTTTCTTTTCATTTCAAAGCAAACCGCATCCTCTGACTGCACTCTTGCCGGCACCCGGGACCCGCGGATCTCCAGAAGCACCTCGAAGCGTTCACTAGGAAACACCAGGGTCACCCGCCACGCAAGTCAACTTTCACCAAAACGGCGGTACTGCCTCTCACGTTCACCTAGAACCAATCTTAACACGGACAGCCTAGACTGCGTTTACACTGCTCCGCGTTTCGTCGACTCGCAACAGTCGAATCGCAACTAGCGCCTACTTCTCTCCACACCTGGGCAAACCAGACTCCACGCCAAGCCGTATACGCCTACATGTGTATATAACCAAGTCACTGCCTATCACGACCGGCACGCGTGCACACAAACACTTCTGCAAAATGAGCACGGAGATCATTATCCAGAGCAAGTTTGCGCCCACTCACATCACGGACGATATCTCCATTCCGCAGTTCTTCACACGGTACAATCCGGACAATGTCCCCGACGACAAGGTCGTACATATCGACTTGATCAAAAATAAGGAGCTCACGTATGGCGGTCTGCGGGAGGAGGCTGGGAGGGCAGCGTGGGGTTTGCAGAAGAGCTTGGGATTGAAGGCCGGTGATGTGGTGTGCATTTTGGCTCAAAACTCTGTGAGTGTTCGAGATGTGGTTATACACCAAACCATAACTGACTTCGCGACAGAGCGATTTCGTGATCTTGGCTCACGCGATCTGGTGGGTTGGTGCTGTTGTTTCGTAAGTTCCAAACAGAATGGCCATCAAGCGTCGATTCTAACATGATCACAAAGACCCATCAACCCTCTTCTCACAGTCAAGGATATTCATCACTGCATGAACCTGGTGCAGCCCACTCACGTGTGCGTCTCTGGAGCCTACCATGACAAAGTCCAGGAAGCTGTCAACAAGCTCGGCGGCCAGCAGCGACCCATCATCTTCTCTCTGCTCGACCGCATTGCTGGGACCAAGAAAGTTCGCTTTTCCCGACTTCGCCTGCATCTCATTTAGATCTGTACTAACTCTACGCAGTTCCCTGAGGATATCGAAGGCAAGAATGCGCAGGAATCCATCCCTCCCTACGACCTCAACGGCCAGAGCTCCAGGGACGTCGTCGCCTCCATCATCTACTCCTCCGGCACCACGGGAAACATGAAAGGCGTCAAGATCTCGCACTACAACCACATCATCAACCTCCTCCAAGGCCGCACCTCGCTGCCCCTGCGCCAAAACTCCTCCCAACGCGTCATCTTCTTCGCGCCCTACTGCCACATCTACGGCCTCAGCGCCGTCGTCCTCGGCGGCATGTTCCTCGGCACCTTCACCTGCACCCTGCCGTCCTTCGACCTCACCACCTACTGCGAGCAGTTCAGCAAGTACCGCGCCACGCTCGCCTACCTGGTCCCTCCCGTCGTCCTGCTCCTCGTCGCCTCGGACATCCCCCGTAGATACGACTTCTCCGCTCTGGAGTGTATGATCATCGCCGCTGCACCCCTGAAACCCGCGCTGCAGAAACGCATCAAGAAGGTGTTCCCGCACACGAAAATCACCCAGGGCTACGGCCTGAGCGAGTGCTCCCCGTCCGTCCTCATGCAGCTCGAGACAGAGGAGGAATTCGTGGGGACATGCGGGAAACTGCTCTCCTCGACCGAGGCGCGGCTCGTCGACCCCATCACCGGCAGGGACGTCGGCGTCAACCGGGAAGGCGAGTTGTGGGTCCGCGGCCCCCAGACCATGATGGGGTACGTCGGCAACGACAAGGCGACGCAGGAGACGTTCGTGGGCGAGTGGCTGCGCACGGGCGACATCATGTTGCGCGACGAGCGGGACAACTTCTGGGTCACCGATCGCCTCAAGGAGATGATCAAGTACAAGGGCTTGCAGATTGCGCCGTCGGAGCTGGAGGACCTGCTCGTGCAGCACCCCAAGGTCATCGATGCTGCCGTGTGCGCTGTGTATGACGACGCAGAGGCGTCCGAGGTGCCGCTCGCGTATGTCAGTCTGAGGGAGCCAGAGCTGAAGAAGGGGGCGAAGGAGATTGAGAAGACGGTGCAGGAGGTGAGAGCTTGGATTGATGGGCAGGTGGCTGGGTATAAGAAGTTGAGGGGCGGAGTGTTCCATCTGCAGACGCTGCCGAAGAATGCGAGTGGCAAGATCTTGAGGAAGGAATTGCCGGCGAAGAAAAAGGAGGGGAGGATCGGCGTCCTCTGAAGAGGAGAAAGATCACCGGAGTGATGGAACATGAGTGATTGAGGTTGGAATAGGAAAGCAAATCTTATAGATTTCAATTGGTACATTATGAACACACTTCGTGTCTCTTGCGTACTGCAGTCTCGGTTGATCAAGAGGGCGGGATGAATAGATGCGATATTTATTCCCACAATGGAGAATCAAGCATTTACTTTCCAGAGCGTGGCACCCACTCGTTTTCTGTGCTCGTATGACGATTTATGACTCGAAAAAGGCTACACCCATAGCCACGGGCTCTAAAATTGGTTGGCGACGGCGTTCGCATTGTTCATGTGATCTGTAATGGAAGCCAATGTACTGAATACTGTCAGAAATACCTCCGTGCGACCACCAACAGTCCAAGGAATGGAAAAATACAACGCATCACCAGATGTGAGATGCACAGATATGAAGCATATAGAAAACGTGAATTTACTAGGAGGAGAAGAGGCCAAAGCATTAGCAACATCATCGTCGCAAGACGTCCGCCAGTGATTGTCCCCCCAGCTACGCAGAATCGCTGAACAATCCTCGTGATTCCAGGTGAACAACCACAGCGACTGACAATATAGCAGCCGCTCGTAAGACAATAGTGTAGGAAAATCATGGACAAAAACAAGCCCTCACAATTGAATGGGGTAACCAGAAGAATGTATAATAGCAGAGACCACTGCCAAAGGGATCACCATGCTTCTCGTCATGCTAGTGCGAAGAACCCGTCTCTGTAGACGTGCTCGCCGTCGTGGACGTTGCTGGCCCAATCGAGGGACCGTGACGATAGTTTCGCTCAGAGTCACAGGAGGTAGAGTAGGGAGATGATCGACTGTGACGAGAAGGAGGGCAATTGTCAGAGCGATGGCCGTCCAGACCGAGGCTATGATCGTGTACAGGACAAGGTAGGCGTGGAGGCCCAATTGGTGCAGGGCCAGAGGGTTCATTATTGAGGGCGTCTGCGTCGCCGTCGCATCGGTGGAAGACACTGTTGGAATGGTGGTCGACGAAGGGTGTGTTGATGGTGTTTATCGGCGGTCTGAAGTCATCGCAATCATGTGCTCCGTCCATGCGACGGCCTAAACTGATCAATCGTTGGCAGAAGCTTGGATAGTCCCCGATGGCGAGACTCACTTGCTCGATGGGTCGGGAGTCCGTCAGCGTAGTGCAGGCCAAGAGGCTGACCATCGCTGTCCGCGCCTGGATTTACTGTCTCGTATTCGAGGAATTTGATCAAGCGATAGAACACCACTGCTACTCCAGAGCCGAGCAATGGGCCTACCCAGTAGATCCAATGATAACCGTCGAAATTTGCATGGATGACATCCGGACCGAATGATCGTGCGGGATTGAGCGAACCGCCTGTGAAAGACACACCTGGGACCGTCAGCTACGTGGAACGACTGATGGGTCCCACCGACTCACCAGCTAGTTCAGCTATGAATTGAGCAAGACCAATGCCAATGGGGGCAAGATATGTAGCTCGATGTTTCTCGGCAGCCAACATGAAGACAGTGAATACGACTTCGGACGTCAAGAACATTTCGATGAACAAGCCTCGAACAATGGATGTAGTCGGCCCCAACGTCGTTCGGACGGCGAGGGGATCGGGAAACAATGCGGAAACGACCCCAGCAGACGCAATGCCAGCTACAATCTGCGAAATGACGAGCAAGGCCGCCTTTGCCCATCCAATCGAACCCACCAATGCAAGACCGACAGTGACCTGTACAATGACATGAGCAGATGATGTGAAACTATCACGCTCGGAGACTCACAGCCGGATTGAAAAGCCCACCACTGATACGGTAGAATACCCAGACATTCACCGCCAAGGAGAAGCCGAAGGCCAGGGAAGTATACAGTAGCCGTGAAGTGGGATCACCACCTGCGGTGTTGGCCACCTGAGCCCCAGCAAAGCCGAAGAACAGGAAGAGGAAGGTCCCGACGAATTCCCCCAAGGACGAAACGGCCAAAACGCGAACTCTGTCGGAGCGGCCATTCGGCTTCGCCACCCGAGGCTTGCGTTCGGTGGAATAGGTCGGCTTCATTCCGGGCAGGACGATGAAGTTGTCGGCGGGCCTTGCGGAATCCATTTTTCTGGCGGCAGTGAGTGCGGGTACAAATACTCGATCTCGATGATGTTGACGAATGCGTCTAAGTCAGACGGCCTTTCAGGAGAAACAAAGCGAATAGAAGCAGAGTAAAAGTGACGAGAGGACGATATTCGAGGTCTAAGATACACTCGTTGGGCTTCAAGCTTTGGCGTGGGTGTTGGATCAAAGGTTGTATGAATCGAAGGCAAAGGGACGGAGGGGAAAAGACTACTTAAAGAGTCGACGGTGAGGAGCGGGATGGCTTCATATCGGCTTCCCATTTTGTGAGCCTTGGTGGTAAACATCTCCATGGGATGTGGAAGCTACTACGAACGTGAAGCAGGCGCGAGTGGAAGTGTGCTTGGTGAGAATAGATGGAGAAGGTACGTATCACGGCTTGCACCTGTTTCACGCGTTGAAACCAGGGGAAGTACCGCGAGGAGATAGTCAGTGCTGCTGCCAGTTTCAAAAGCCCAGTGGTTGGAGTTCCGTAGATCTTCCTTCGATGTCGATGTGGTTGAGAGGTCTCAACTTTGCGGTCGAAAATCCGGTTGCGTTCGCGTACTGAGACACGTTGTCTTGTAGCAGAAGGATCTATAATCTGTCCGTGGCTGCCGTCGGCGGAGAAGAGACTTCAGTTCAGCGTTGTAGCTGTAAATTGGTTACCGGGAACCCGATCCAACCGCGTGCGCAGGTAAACGAAGTCCCTAAGTGTCCATCGAGTACTCCAGAACCCCCTCACATGCCGTTTCTTTAGTGAGTAGGGAAGTAAGCAAGTAACAGATAAGGTGGATGCATTTCTCAGTGTCAATTTATGTATTTGCCTCGCCGCTTTCTCCATTTTTAAGCATTGCCCGCCCGTGTTCATCATGCAACCAACGCTGTTCTGCTGTATGCACTAAGGCGACATACTGATAGACGGCAGTTGGACATCGAGCATCTCTTTTAAATAGCCATTCGCCAATAGACTGTCGATGAAAACAGCGGCGGCATGGTAACCGGCTGCAAGGCTTCTCTTCGCCTGGAATTTCAAAGACAATGATGGTCTCATCCTCCGCCATATAGCCAACCAGTTCCCTATTCTCCGGCCCTGCGATCCCTGATTTCCCCATTGGGTGTGAACAAAGGCAAGATACTGCGAAATATTAGTTAATACAAAATCAATAAAGAATTGGATTAGGACTGTTACCTCAGGGCTCTAGATCTCATAAGGAAAAGGAGCGCTCGTATCGGCCTTCTCCTTGGACTTCTCCATGACCAGCTTGTACCAAAGGATGCTGAAGGTAGGACGGCAGATGAAAGAGAGGACGAGATCCTTACTCATAGGCTCATCTGGTGCGTATTCTCCAAGTGTATGGGCCATAAGAGGTGAAATCTCATAACGGCAGTATCGACACAGAGCCTCGACATGTAGCGGTAGAAGTGGTTTTTTGTCTTTGCGCACGATGATAGCACTCCCAACGCTGGTTTGCCACTGTTTCGGGGCCCAACCCCAACCCATCTGCCCTGGTTGGCGGTTGAGCTTGGCCTTTGGGTCGCAACAGAGATGCAGAAACGTCGCATCTTGGTTGTTGGTAGGAATTTCGCCGTCAATCGAACCGCCACGTGACCACTTCGGATCTGGACTGCATTTCCGGGTGACGATTGGGAGACCGATGCGATCCGCAATGTCGGAGGTGAAGTGTTCTGAGAAGATAGAGTCTGATAGCGGAATCTCGACGGCCTCAAAATGCGGTCTACCGCACACTTTCTCATCTCCAGAACAGTTGATCCGGACGCCGTTGACCATCTTATCATGGGGCTCTTGTGTTCCTGGCTTACCGCGAGGCTCTGGTGTGCTTGGGGGCGATTTGTATTCATACCAAAGAAAGTAGTCTTCGATCCATCGATAAGGAAGGTGTCCCGAGACGAAATCCAGATTGTATCATATATCTTCCGCTTGAGAATTGGGTTGTAGTTGACCGGGAGGGGTCTTTCGATGGTACCGGAACCTCCAACAATGGTATCGAAACCTAGGAAGTCGGATATGCGGCCCCTTTCCAACCAGATGAAATGAGGCTTCGCTTCACCGACTGGGAAGAAGATGGCTCGAAAGTGTTGATCCGTTGGTCGCGCCGATGTGAAGCCAGCGAAGGCGGCGCAGAGAAGCTTATGTGTGGGCTAATCTGCCTTCTGGCATTTCTTCGAGCAATAGCGGGCACTCTTGCAGCGGCTGCAGGCGCTAGCGTTGGGGTTTTCGCACACAAGACACAAGTCCCCTGGAGCCTCCATCATGAAGTGCGTGTGGGGCGGGGGTTATGTTTGATGGAGGTACAGGCGGGGTTTATAAATCTGCTGAAGTGAAGGTGAAGGCGGTTGTTGTTAATCGAAATTAGGGCGTGCAAACGCTCTTTCACCCTCTCACCCTCTCACTCGCTCACTCACTCACTCATTCACTCACTCACATCCTCGGGGCAGAAAATCAATCGTCACACCTAGTCCATGATTGAGGGCCAATGTGCTCGTAGGATTGGTTTTTGTCATAGAGAAGGGCTAAAATATGGTGTTCTTAGCATGGGTTGTGGCGCGGGACAGGCGTGTAGTTGCATGCTGATGGTGCTAGGGAAGGAGGTAGAGAAAAGGGAGGGGGGCGTGAGGACGGAATCATCAATGAATGGATGGGATAGGGAAGTGCCGGCACAACATCAAAGACAATGTCATGGATGCGTTCGTCCATGTCTGAAGTTGATCTGGATGCACATGAGCACATGTCGTCTTGAAGAAGTCCCGCATTTCTTGGCGTGGCGCTCACTGTGGCGTGAGCCGCGGTGCAAAGCCCCATGTCATTCGCGCGACCAACACCTTCTAGTAGCCTTCCAGTTTGCACCGTCTCCCCACACTCAACGCGACGCTTTTTCTCCCTTTTCTCCCGCTTCCCCTCTTCCACCTGCTTGCCTTCCTAGTTCCCTCCCTGTATTTCCCACGAGCCCTCTCTCTAAACCCTTCTCCCGCCACCCGAATGCTTCACGACCCCGCTGCTAGCCGCAATCGTCACCAACACAATCGAAGGCCAGTTTGACAGAGCTTCTATCATACGTCACTGACGAGCTGCCGAATGCACAATCTGCACTAGAGCTCCAGCATAACTGCTGTCTCTTCATCCTCTTCATACTTCTCGCAGCCCTCATCCCTAGCCAGCCACCATGCGCTCCCTCCGCATCCTCTGTACCTACGCCCTGGTCCTCTCCCTCTTCGCAATCGCCCTCTATGAAATCCTCAAGGATCACGGACCCACCACCATTCCCGCAGAGACTCTTTCAAAGAAGAAGACCAAAGTGAAAGCGCTTTTTTCCTTCACAGCACCAGCCTCGCTGTTCCCCCCGTCGGCTATAATCAGCCTTACAGATGACAACTCTACCTTCTTCCTCGCACGACCAGCGGCCTTTGGGCCTCCCCTTCCGGAGAAGGGTCTAAGCGGACCTCTTTGGGCTGGTGGAGGCTTCACCGAGGATGCCATGGAGACTGTTGAGCTGGGCTGCAGTGATGTGCCTGGCTGGGAAGAGCAACATCTCCGAGCATCATCTAGCGCTGGAATGCGTAGAATCAATGAAACGATGGAGTCACCATCTACACCTTTGCTCAGAAGGGATACACAATCTGGAAGTTCTGGAGCGATGGCAGACAATGGCGAGAATTCGGACGATCACACTCTACCGGTTGGTGGTGAACAGTTCGACGAGCCCGCCCAAATGCCGTCAGTAGAACAAAACGTCACCATTGCTGGCCGAGTTGTCCTTCTCAAGCGAGGCGGCTGTGGGTTTCTGGAAAAGGTCTTGTGGGCACAGAAGCGGGGTGCCCGCGCCGTGATTGTGGGGGACAATGTACGTGGCGGTCCACTGGTGCGCATGTTCGCGAAAGGAGACACATCGGACGTCAGTATTCCTTCGCTTTTCACTTCGCACACAACCGCCCATTTGCTATCATCTCTACTCCCCTCGGGAGAGCTTTCTTCGTTGAGCTCGCCCGAAGATGAAGCTACAATGAAGCGCATAAAGGGGGAAATCCGTGCAAAGCGCGTCTCGAAGGCTGCTGCAGGCCAGAACATCCAACAGGAGCGCGACGATACTCCATCTGAAGACTCCACAGTATCTGGACAGGGCACGAACTCGAGCGAGGGCAATCACAGTGCCGACGCCAACGGCCAACCCGAGAGCTATAGAAAAGGAGACGAACATCCACCTAAGGGGCCGAAGGAGCACGAGGGACTTTGGGTGACCCTTTCCCCAACCGGGGTAGAGGGTAGCCCTTTTTTAGAGACATTGCTCGTCCTGGTCGTTAGTCCTTTAGTTACATTGACCGTAGTCTATGCCCTACTCATCCTCCGCTCCCGTATTCGCCGCAGGAGGTGGAGGGCCCCCAAATCTGTGGTGGAGCGCCTCCCTGTCAGGACCTACCATACCATTAGCGACTCTGATTCCACAACTTCAGCTACACCAGCGACTACCTCACCCACAGCACCACTTCTTTTGCACAACGCCCCAGAGTCCTCTTCTCAGTCTCAGTCGCGCCCAGGGACGGCATCCGAACCACCAGCGACATCGTCCTCTTGCCAAAGAGAAACCGCAGCTACAGAAGAGGAAAAGCGCGAGGCCAGGCTGGCAGAATGGCGTCGCCGTTACGGTGGGCGGCAGAAGGAGTGCGTGGTGTGTCTTGAAGAATATGTCGACGGTGTGAGCCGTGTTATGAGCTTGCCTTGTGGCCACGAGTTCCATGCTGAATGCATGTATGTATACCTCCATCGACCTTTTGGATTGTGATTTAACTCTTGTCTTTACAGAACACCTTGGCTTGTTACCCGACGTCGAACTTGCCCAATCTGCAAAGGAGATGTCGTGCGTGATCTCTCTCGCGCATATCGCAACCGCAATAGAGATCGAGACCGACGTTCCCCCTCTCCAACGCGCACATCGAGGTTTGCGGGCCAAGATGTCGACGATATCCAAGCGCAGGCGGCCGAGACGCGGAACGACATGCCTTCTTCGTCACGGCCTGTTCCAACGGGATCTTCACTGTATTCCACCAATGATGCAGGAGATGACGTGGAAGCCAATTGGGCAGACGACACCGTTGAGGAGAGCGATTCCCGAAATAGCGACACTTACCAAGAGTTCTTGGACCTCAGCAGTTCTGTGAGGGACCTTGGCACCTCCGTTGCAACGGTCATATGGCGCGGCGTGGATGCTGTCCGAGGGGCGGCAGGTTTCCCGCGCCGACATAGTCGAGACGAGGAAGTCGATCGAGATCGCTGAGCACGTCCTCCTCCATGCGCTTTTTGAAATGTTGCTCGACCATATTCGGGTCATGTCACCGGCACGACTTGGTTATTGTTACCCATGTAGATATGGATTCGCTGCGCTTGGATGGTCTGCTTGGATTGTAAGACATCACTAGTGGTGGCCTCTGCTGTTAAGAACTTAATATACCCCTTCCTACAGAGGAAGTCCTCATACAAGTCAGGAGCAGAGAGTTTTTCTGTGCCTTAGGTCCACCAACCGTGTCCAATTACAAAGTATCATCGAAGGGGCCGATGTGACTTCCTCCCCCCACCACCCCTTTCTTCGGCGTCTACTAATCCATTCCCTCCTATTTTACACCGTTCATGTTCTTTCAATCTTTTAGCGTTTGAAAACCGCCGGATAGTCACGGCGTGGTCTCAACAATCATCATCCTGCAGACGAGCTACAAGTTTGTTGGCCGCGTTGAGCCGAAGCCTTGAACATCACATCACCGCCTCAACATTTTCCTCCTTGGACTTTCCTGTGTGACGCGCCCGGACGCTGCCACCATCTGCATGCGATGTCATGATCGAGCCTCCTCCGCTTTGCATTCCAGAAGACTCGTTGAGCAACGATCCCGGACCGGTTGAATCGGCAATGCATACGCTCCATGAGTGGCTAGTTCACGCCAGAAGAAACAATGCGTTACACGAGACATCGATAGTCTAGTTCCTGGAAGACCACGCGTGGTACATGAGGAGCAGACGCGCCGCAAACGGAAAATGTTAACGACAGACGTTTTACCCGGGAATGCGACGTTGAGAGATTGATCATTGGCGCGCCTTTCGAATCCCCCAGCTATACGAGAAGAAAGCTACAGAAACAGATGAAAGGCTGCGTTGGCTTCAGAATGACCGAGAATGAACGTTATATATGCAGCTGATTTAGTTTGCAGGGACCTATGCATCTGAGATTATCTGGCAATCGGTCGGGGGAAACGGGCCAAATCCTACCTGCATGCTTCTCGAACACCAGGAATTTCTTCCCAACTGGGCCAGCAGCAGCGGCCGGTTCCTGGATCCGAAAACCGCATCTGTGCGTCTCCAGGTGTTGGAAGAATGATGGTACAGTATCCCCCCGCAAATTGATCAACTTCGGAATACGAGAACCCTGCCTGTCCCGCACGCATTCTTCCCTGCCCGCCTGGAAGCTTGTCTGGGCTATTCTTAGATCTTCGAACGGTTTATCCCTTCCAATGTTCAGGAATAATTTGACTCGGCTTGCCTTTTTGCCAGACGAAAGCTACGTAGCCGTGATGAATGCTTCTCTGGGTGGGACCACGGAAGTCTACACGTGGGCGCGTGGACGTCTGGTACGACGTTGACGGCGCTCAGCTGTGAAGGAGAAAGCTGGGAGCCGAGTAGGAAAGAGACCACTAGGGATGAGCAGATGAACAGCTGAGCAGTGCCCAGATGTGAATGCCCACATTCTACTCCTCTTACACCTCGTGTCGGGCTTGTAGCACAATTACCTATCTGCGCTTTACCCAAGTGCCTTCTCAACCTATGGGATTGCAGAGGACGAATGCGAAGTACGGGGTACCATTTGTCGATTCCCCAACCAGCACGAGTACCCACAATTCGGCCCTCCTCTTCTGGGCATGAGCTCATCGAACTGGATAGGCGCAATGGTGCACTGTCCAGCTGCAAGCAAGGACGGATGGTCAGATGTTTTTTTCCAAGGACTTCAGTTCGGAAGCGAGGGATGGGAAAGCGGTTGAACCAGGTTAGGTGGTAATATACCTCCCCTACTTTATGGCTCTTGGCGAACATTGAGTGAACGGCCTTAAGGACATATAAAGATCGGGTGATGGTGACTCGATGCACGGTATCGGCCGCAGTTCAACTTACACCTATCCTTGGAGGAAGTCAAAAAGGGTAGAAGCAACATCATTTTACCTCGAACATCTAGCCGCGTCCTTTAATCATGAAGTCGATACTCTTCTTGATACCAGCCCTTTTGGGAGCCTTCGTTCTGGCAGACGACCTGGTGACGAAGACATGCCAATGTCCTCAATTCAAGTGTCCGGGTGATGATGCAGTGGTATGGCACTCTTTCTGTCGCCCTATTCCGACCCCGGGCATTGGTGCTAATCTGTAATATAGGCCCTCTGCAACTGTCTCAACACCAGGGAAACCAAGTGCAAAGAAGTTTGCCCCAAGTATACGCCTACGTACCTGGTAAGTGACCTCCGTCACTTGGGTTTCGTGTGACTTTCGCCGACCTCATCCCACTATTCAATTCTCTTTCCCATTCCTTTTCAACTTGCCCGCTGACATCCATAGCCCTGCCCGATCCGTCCCCCGAAGACCGAGTTACCACCAGAGCCCAAGCCAACTTGCACCTGCGAACCTGAATCCTGCCTCCAGGCTTATCCCGACTCGTGCTACTGCGAAAACGGCGTCAAGCAACGCTGCTACGAGAAGTGCGGCGGACCAAAGCCTTCTTTGGCTGTAAGCAGAATCTCTCCATCAACATCTAGTCAATTGATTTCCGCTAACTCCCACGCAGGTCTGCCCACCTCTCGAGACACCGGAAATCCTCACCGTCAGGAGCACACCCACCCCCACCCCCTGTGAATGCGAACACGTGGCCTGCCCCATGATCTACCCCCAAGGATGCTACTGCATGAACGACGTGAGGCAAAAGTGCTGGGAGAAATGCGGTGGTCCCAAGCCTACCCCAAACGTAAGTTGTCATCTTCCACTCCAAAGGCGTCGACGTATATATCAATGCTAACCCACCCACAGCCTTGCCCTCCCGTCGAGCCACCCGTCACCCTGACCACCACCGCAAGGCCACCCCGTCCCACCCCCACAAACCCCATCTGCGGCGGCGGCCGCGGCAACTACAACCAGTGCCCCGAAGGCCTGATTTGCATCAAGGACCCGCGCGACCCGGGCTGCGGCCCTGCATGCGACGGCCTGGGCATTTGCGTCGAGGACAAGCTGTGTGGTGGCTTTGCGGGATTTGCGTGCCAGGATAAGAGGAAGGTTTGCTTGGATGATCCTAGGGATGATTGTGATCCGAAGAAGGGTGGAGCGGATTGTGGAGGGCTTTGTTTGTTTCCGGATAAGGGGCCTTATGGGGAGTGGTGAAGGGTGGAAAGCAAGGATGGGGTAGGGGAAGATAAAATGGAAGGATAGGAAGGGTTAAAAATTAAAAGGGGCTTGATGGAAGAGGATTGTTCTTTGCTTCAATTGGAAAATCGCTGAACTCTCCGCCTCAAAAGCGGACTGGCACTTTGTCGAATCCAAACCTGAGTACATCCTTGGGAACTCCGAACTCCAGCCAGTGATCCAATACCTACCCATCGACACTTCCATCCATCCCAACACCTTTAACCCCCGAAATCCTATGCACGTGTGATCATGAAGCCTACTCCTCCATCCTGTCCCCTTCCACCACCCCAGCATTCCCCTCCCCCAAATGCCTCAGCAACCAACTCCGCTTGAAATACGTATTCGGATGCACAATGGTATCCAAATCCGCCGCCGACCACGACCCCTCATCCTTCACCTTCTTGATTTCCCGCCGGTGACTCCACTCAAACACGCGATTACACGCGACATGATACCTCTGCTTCCCGATATCGTCTCTTACACTCTTGAGCGTCTCGCGATCCGAGACGCCCTCGCGTTGAAGCAAGGAGATGAGGTTGTCGGGCGCGAATGTGCGGTACGGGCAGCCGTGCGTTTGGCCCGGTCCCGGGAGCGGTTCGGTGAGCAGTTTCTGGCACGAGTAGGGCGTGTAGCCTCTTCCGCGGCGGTTTGCGTCGCCGCCCACGTCGCCGTATGCGTGGCGGATGTTGTATCTGTACTCCTTTGCGAATTTGTCGTCTGTAATCAGCTTGAAGGACCGACGCCAGAAGACGATACATTCTTCCAGGCTGAGGCCGATGCCCTTGAGGAAGAGCGTGTATTGGAGGCGGGCGAAGTGTTTGAGGTGCGAGTCGCGGCGGAGGGTGGTGTGGAGGTGGGACATGCAGAGGGGGAAGGAGGATTGGACGGTGTCGATGGAGGCGGCGGTGATGGTGGAGAGGCCATTGAGGGTGGAGGCGGAATCGGAATAGGAGGCTTCTGGGGTGGTGAACGATTGAGAGAGGTGGTCTAGGATGGGAGAGAGGCGGTCATCTTCGTCGAGGCGGGGACGGGCGCGGGATGTGAGCTGTAGGGAGTGTTAGTATTGTAAAAGGACCCGTTCCATTTCCTGCATAGAGGAAAAGGGGTGGTTCAATGGACAGGAGACATACCTCCAACGCAGCGTCCAACCGCTTCGTGAACTCGGCCAATACAAGACTCATCTGCTCCCTTTGCGGCACATATGCCATCCCCTTCTTAACCAACACGCGTCTCTGCTCCACCAAATCCGGTACCCGCTCCCAGTCCACTTTGAACCATTCCATTTCCTCACCCGTCGGCGCCTTCCTCAACCCCGCCGCTGCAAGTAACTGCTCTCTCAACTCCCTCTTCTCCGCCTCACCAACTTCCTCCCAGTCCAGCTTCAAACTCTGCACGAACGCCCTCCGCTCTCTGGGATCATCGTCCCGATACCTCAGTTTGAACAACATAGTCTCCAGCCGCGAATATCGCCGGCGCAACTCCTCCGTCGCGCAAAACGCAAGTCGCAGAATGAAGTGGCTGTAGTGGTCTTTCTTTCGTTCCTCCTGTAGCTGTTGACTGCTTGTGGAGTTCGGCCTGAGGGGTAGGTATTTGGCTAGGATGGGCTTCATGTACTCTGTGGTCTCATCTTGGGATCGGTTGCGAAAGGAGCAGGATTCGAGTTCGGAGAGAACTGTGGTTGAAGACGAGGTCAGCATATGTCCAAGAAATCTTTCCACCAGTCGTTTGATCTCTTCGATCATGAACGGCACTTGTAATTGTAAAGACGCAGATACGCACCCTTCAACCGATTGATCGCCCACGTCTCGAACTCCTCCAGCGTAATCTCCGCCGTGGGAGGTATCTCGTAGAAATTGAGCCGGTGATCATAGTGCTGCTGCACAAACTCTGCTTTTGCGAATTGCCGTTTCTTGGGGTCGATGTGGGCGCGCCGTTTTGGGTCCACGCGCGAGTATTCGACGCTCATGGCGAGGAGAGGTGGAGGGGTATTCGGATTTGCGTGTTTGGGGTTCCGCCCTTTGGATGTTCGTCGGTTTTCTAATTGTTGCGCAGAGGTGAAGTTGTGATGTCGTGCATGGGTCGCGGGGTGGATGGATTGGGGCGACGCGACCAGACGCGAAAGCGCGTTTCGGGCTAGACTCATATTTTAGCCGCATCGCGTTCACGACGCGTTATCCAACCCCAGGTCTTGCTCGACCATGTTACACTAAACGCTGCGCCTGTTTGGATATCATCTATGTATATTCAAGGGTGTCTACCACCACTAACGTCTCTAGGGGCATATCGCTGACCCTGACCATCGCCAGCATCTTGCAAACAAATCTATACCGCCCGCCTATCTGTCAATTCAACTCACCCCTCCGCTCACACCAGCAGATCCCCAAGAGCATCCACATACGCCGTCGGCACCGTCGGAGCTCCCTCCGCCAAAAACTCCTCCTTCTTGCTCACGCCCGACAACACCGCCAATGTTCCCCCAAGCTTCCCATCAATCCCAAACTGAATATCCGTATTCATCCTGTCCCCAACCATGCACGTCCTCTTGCGATCAAAATGGAACTTCCCCTCAACAGCGTCCATCATCGCCTGACTAGGCTTCCCCAGCGACAGCGCCTCCCTCCCTATCGCCTTGACTATGCCAGCACCCACGGACCCAGCCCCCGGAAACAGCGAATGCGCCATCGGCAACGAGCTATCCGTGTTCGTCGCCAGAAAGATCGCGCCCCTCTGTAGATACTGATACGCCGTCGCCATCTTGAGATAGTTGATGTGGAAATCCAGTCCCGTCAGCACGACGCCGACATCCGGGTCCAGCGCCGACCCGTCCGCCAGACTGTCGAAGTCCTCTGGCTCGATGTCGCGGCGGAAGGCGGGGTCGGTGCCGCCGATGTAGGAAACGCCTTCGGCGTCGAGTTCTTGCTCGATGCCCGACTCGCCGACGACGAAGACCTTGTTCTTGGGCGCGGGGAGGTTGAGGATGCGCTTGATGTAGACGGCGGCGCTGTAGGAGGAGCCGAAGACTTCGTCCTGTGTGGGGAGGGGAGGTCAGTCTAGGACTTCTTCTGGCTGAAAAGCGCAACGGAAGATGAAGGGGAAGGGTACGTACCACTTTCGCGGGTATACCCAGCTTGTCGAACTTCTTCTTGTAGTCTGCGCGAGACTTTGTGCTGTTGTTCGTCACAAAGACGAGCTGTTTGCCTGCGGACTTGTCAACAGCGTGTCGTGGTAACGGAAGTCTGACGTCCGCATACCTTTACTCCGTAGCATCTCTATCGTCTCGGGGATCTTGGGGTACAAGTGATCTCCAGACCAGAGGACGCCTATCCTTCTTTGCGATCAGCGATTGGCGCATATGACGTTCGTATGCCAATTTGAAACTCCCAATTCCCAGACTAGTCGCCTTCATTCCGCCAGAGGGTCACGTACCATCGCAGTCGAAGAGAAAGACCTGATATAGTTGTTAGAAGTATTCGATGCGCAGGAGTGCGGGGCAACGTACATCAAATCTGGAGATGAACTCCTCGATCGCAGCTTTGTCGCCAGTCAGGTGAGCCGGTGCCATAATGAGCGGCGAGAATGGACGTTTTGGCTAGCTAGGGTTCAGGGACAGTTATAAGTACACAGTTGGCTGCGGACCTGAGTTAAAAGACGTAATGGCGGTCAATGGTGGGGCCCTCGCCGCTAGTCCAGATGTAGCCCCGATGGACCTCCGAAGTCAGCAAAAGAATTCAAGTAGGATTCAATTCGAAGAACCCGCGGAACGGCTGCATATTTGTATATACTGTACTATACGCTCCCTATAGCTTAGGTCCATCTAGTCAATCGACGATGATCTTCTTCTCTAGATCCTCGTAGTTCACGAAGAAGCTCTCAAAGAGATTCACCGCGTGCTCCACATCATGTGCACCACCCGTCTCTCGAATGCTGTGCATGCTGAGCTGAGGGTTACCCAAATCAAGCGTCCTAGCTCCAAGAGCTGCTGAGAGCATTGGTCCGATAGTGCTTCCGCAGGACGAGTCATTACGAACGACGAAAACCTGGAGAGGGACGCCTTGGTCGTGCGAGGCAGATGCGCCGCTGTATGAAGCCTTCTTCGCCCTGCGGGCTGCCTCTTGCAGTAGGACAATACCGGGGGAGTTCGTAGCATAGCGTGCGTTCGCGTTCACCTTGATCACGGTTCCGTTGTTCATCTCCGGCCTATGCTGGGCCTCATAAGACGCCGGATAGTTCGGGTGGACAGAGTGGGCCATGTCCGCCGAGATGAGGAAGGAGGTTGAAAGCGTCTGGTCGTAAGCGGTCGCGGTATCCTCGAGCTTGTCGTAGGATTTCTCTGAGTTGGACTCGGAGGCTGGTAGCACGGAAATCCGACGGAGGACTGCCGGGAGCAGATTTGAGTCTGCTCCCTGGGCGGTCTGGCTCCCAATCTCCTCGTGGTCGAAGAGCGCAATGAGTCTGATGGTCGAGTCCTTGTCCAGTGCTGTCGACGAGGCCAAACTGTTCAGGAGGCCCTCCACGCTGCAATAAGACATCATCAGATTGTCCAAACGAGGGGAGAAGATGAGCTCATTGTTGAGTCCACCAATGACTGATTTTTGCGTATCGTAGAGGAGTAGTTCGAAATCGGCCACTTCGCTGGCGTCCACTCCAGCTTCCTCAGCAACAATGTCGACAATGTATGGGTGGTGTCGTTGGCGGGGGGTAGCCAATGGCTCGAAAGGCCCTTCCGACTTCTTCTCCTCTTCCTTTGACGCCTCTTCCGTCTTTCCTTGCCGATTTAATTCAGCGGCGGCCAGCCCAGCAATTGGGAACAGTTGCGTCTCCTTATTGAACTCAAATTTCTCCTGACGGTTAAGGTGGATAGCAAGAGTAGGAATCCTCAATATGGGCCTCTCCACCTTGACGAGACGCTGCTCGATGGTGCCGCTCTTTGTCCTGACCATGACACGCCCGGCAACGGACAGGTCCCTGTCAAACCAAGTGTGCCAAAGACCACCGCCGTACGTCTCGACAGCGACCTGGAGGAACCCGTCGTTCTGGCGCTTCGATACCGGCTTGATGCGGAGACAGGGTGAGTCGGTATGGGCGCCGATCATGGCGACGGAATTACCGGGCTTCCATTTCTTGCCAATAGCGAAAGCGACAATCGAGGAAGTATTGCGCGTGAGGAAGTACTTTCCGCCTGGTTGAAGGATGGAGGACCATGCATCCCGTTCCCTGATCTGCTTGAAGCCAGCCTTTTCGAGGCGTTCCCTGGCTGATTTGACAGCGTGAAAGGCTGGACTGCGTTAGTAACCCATAGTAAAAGCAGGGGACGCAACCCACGAGTTGGCGAGGCGTTGACAAAGGAGAGGAAGTCCTCAGCGCTCTTAAGAGATGCTTTCTGAGCCATGGTGGTATAAGTACGAGATAAGGGAATGGTTAATGAGGCGGCGACACTAGTGGGTGGGCTTTGCGGATGTAACGGAAGGCTTTGTATTGCTCGCACAGGAGGCCTGGTGAGCATGGGACAATTGGAGAACACAGGGGGAGCGGGTGTGACGCTTAGGAGCTGTGGAGACAGCTTGTGAGCGGGATGCGGAGAGGTGGAGAGCTTGGAGCTGACCGCGCTACACAGAACGGGAATAGCGTGGGGAACAAACAAAGTGACGTTGAAGACGTGTCTCAAGATCCCTGTGTTCTCAAACAACACGATGAAGACAAACAAAGCGCTTTCCAAAGTCTTCTTTTAGGATTCCATAATCATGTAAATTAGGGCAGTAAGTTGAAGATATTTGAATATAATACATATAAACAAAGGCCTTCTAGGCCAAGCGTCTATCTAAAAGGAACCTGAACCCAAGTTCATCGACAGAATGTGTCCTTGAAGAACCAGCGAAATCGAAGTGACAGAGATACAACGGGGAATGTGAAGACCATAGATATCTACTTCTCATACAAACAAATAACCCCCCTGGAGTTGGTTACCCCGCCACGTGCGCACGCGCTGCCGTAGATGGGGATACATCACTGCCTGTGATTGGACAGAAGGACTGGGACGCGCCTGCCGTAGTGCCCGGAAATGCCAAGGCCTTGGCGCTTCCCGTTCCCTCGCACGGATGTCTGAGAGCCCTGAATCGTGCACGCGTCGCGAGCGCTCATTACCACAACAATCACCGGGGACGCCCCCGCCATCCCAGCCATCATCACCGCAGCCATCATTACAACCATCACTCGCACCTCCAGTAAACACCACTCTGCCGTCCTGCGCATGAACCACACCTCGCGACCCAGTCCACCATGGCCTCCCCGACGCCTACCTCCAGCCCAATGCGCAAGAAGCAGCGCAAAGAACTCGACAGGTACGTCAACTCTCATCTTTCCTCGACGACTACCTCCGCTCACCAGCCGCCCAGATTTATCCCCAACCGCGAAGATGACATGAATGTGAGGTTCAGATTCTCCTCCGATCCTATGACCCCGACAAAGAACCGTAAAACCCAGAATGCCGAACAGTTTGAGGGTAACATTCCTTGGTCCGCATTGTTAGGGGCCGCATTGCTAATGAACGAAGTAACGGAGTCCACGCGCCGCTACCAGAAAATGCTACGAAAGGAAATCCTCGAAGAAACCGCAGACCACGGGAGAGTGTTCAACTTTGGACCGAGGGCAGACCCGCTGACGCCGTCGCGGACGCCTCGCACTCCACACTCAGATCGCGTCAACTTCGACACCAACTCAGACACATACAACCTATCGCCCGTCAAGTTACTTCCCCAGACCGAACGTTACCTCCGTGGATTGAAACCTATACCGAAACCGAGGCGGCTGGACAGTGTCCCTTTCAAAATACTAGACGCCGTCGGACTCCCGGACGACTTTTACCTCAACATGCTTGATTGGGGTTCGCAGAACATCCTCGCCGTTGGCATGGGCTCGCGCGTCTATCTCTGGAATACCTTCCTGGAAGAGGCTATATTACTATGCGAATTACCAGCCATCACTGGAAGACTGGACCAGGTGAACAGTGTCAGCTGGGACCAACGAGGTACAACACTTGCTATTGGCACCAGAAGAGGCCTCATCTACCTGTACGATGTGCAGTCTCAGCGTCGAATCCGTATCTTTGCCGACCATCATCTACGGGTGGGCGCACTGTCTTGGGACGAGCACATACTTTCCTCTGGCTCTCGGGATCATAACCTTGTGCACCATGACGTCCGCCAACGACGCGAGGTCACATTCGTTCCCGCCCACATTGGTGAGATATGCGGCGTCAGATGGAGCCCAGGAACAGGACACTTAGCCACGGGCAGCAACGACAACTACGTCAAAATCTGGGACAAGCGGCGGCTAGATTCTTCTATCTTTACATGGGCGGAACATAAGGCGGCCGTCAAGGCCATTGCCTGGAGCCCTCATAAGCGGGGTCTACTGGCCACAGGAGGCGGAACCGCGGATCGCTGCATCAAATTCTGGGACATCAATCTCCCGGAGCACGAAGTAAAAAGGCAACTTCGCAACAACGCGACCCGTCCAGGCCCGCCCGTCTTTCTGGATCAAGAACCCGAAACTTCCCCCATTCGTCGACGTCGCATCAATGAGAGCAGTGTAGTGGACGCCGACGATGTCGTTCGTGGATCATCTCGTAACCTGGCTGACCGTCAGGACTCGCCCGTACGAATTGCCCATGACATATCCGCCGCTCGCCCTGCGGAAAGGACGACAGAAAAACCGGATTGGATGACGGACCCACACCTTCTCAGCTCCCACGATACGGGTAGTCAAGTCTGCAATATAATGTGGTCCCCGCACAGCGACGAGATCGTCTCCTCTCACGGCTTTAGGGACAACCAAGTCGAAGTGTGGAATTATCCGTCCATGCAGAATGTAATCACATGGACAGGCCACACTCGCCGTGCTGTTCACATGGCCATGAGCCCTGATGGCCAAACCGTGTGTACCGGCGCGGGCGATGGTGACGAAACTGTCCGACTATGGAGACTTCCTCGCGAGGAAAAGAAAGAGGATAGGAGAAAACGTAAGAAGTCTAGAATGCCTCATCTTTCTGCCTTCGAAGATGCGACCACAATCCGCTGATAGCCGCTCTTCTTCTCCTTGCGATTGTCAACGATAAAACGCTACGGGCGTTTTCCTCATGGTCTGCTGGTGATCGCCCCGGCTCTCGATATTTTTACGATGTAACGATACCCACCCACGATCCACTTTCCTTCTCTTCACCATATGCATTCAACGGAGCTAGGTTGCACCAACTGGAACGGATCATGTAGCATTTCCAGGCGTTTATCCTTTCTTTTCTCTATTCTTTTCGTTTTGGTTCCACTCTTATGAAGTCATGCATATACCCCCAAAACCAAGTCTTGCGGCTGGTTTCAATATCTAGTTCTTGCTTCTATATTTCTGCCATCTATTCCGATCTTCTCCATGTGGTGGTATTTTGCAGATAGGCATGTATATACCCTTCGTTTTCATTGCGCTGTGTGGCTATATGGCTATCGGGTTGCCAGTGTTCTCGACGGGATCGGTGTCCAGCGACATGAGTCTCTTCTTGAACACGAAGCAACCCGGATGCAAGCGGCTGCGGCAATGATGTGTATTAGTCAATCTCAGGCGTGGGCCGAGGAATGGGCCTGCAATGCCTCTTTTTCTTCTGAGTGGTCTTCTACGAGTCTGAGCTTTTGATGCCGTGTTCAACTGTGTGGTGTGGCATGCGTAGTGGGGTTGAAATAAGGTTGACTGCGTCGTTGAATTAAGGTTACTTGCGTCCACGGGGGCGAGCTTGTTTGAGATTGGGTACTTGCTTCAGACGGGGAAGGTGCATATGGGGAGTACGCAAAACCTACACCGGATCGAATAATGACGGTGCGATGGAGTTTATAAGGGGGCTGACATGGGTGATTCTTTTAGGGAAGTCTCATCGTGATGATAACATTTGGGGACCCCGTGCTTTCGATATGGGAGTAGTTGGACTATCCGGCGCAGGAGTATCCGGAGCGATGGGGGCTTTCCTGTTTCCTGCTCTCTACGGTATTTTCTTGTTATCAAAACACTAAGAAAATCAAGGCATGTGGTGCGGAGAAGTACTTAAAACCCACGCATGATAAACTCGTAACAATGTGGTTAGAGGTTTATAAGGAGGGCCGACATGGGCGATTCTTTTAGGAGAGCGTGCAGGTTAATAGTGATGATAACGACGGGGACAATAATGACGAGGATATTGCATCGGTATGTGGGTGGGTACGAACATCAACCCGCAGCCAACAAGTGAAGTGCTTTTCATCCGTAGTCAGACAGGAGGATCTAGCAGTATCGAGTTGGGCAAGAAGGTGGCATAAGGGAAATACTAAATTGACAAGAGCCGAGCAAATGCGAATGCACACTGAATTCTGATTAATATCTGCAATGATAGATACACGAATACCTAATGGTGATGGATAGATGATGAATCCAACCTGAGCCTCCCTCGAGCAGTTGAATGCCCCTCATCAAATGACCCACTCATTTGAACCTTACCTGTTTTCTTCTATCCCCCTCTCTAAACTACCCACATCAACAATGTCGACCACCTGACTGGGTCGGATGACGATTCAAGCCTATGCAACGCCGCCGTAGTCCTTCTTCTGGTCCTCCCGATTTCGCGCCTTCTGCCAACCCTATTAACAATGCCCGCGACGGGCACAAGGGCGCTACGGTACTGGATACGAGCTCTTCCCATAACACCGAGATCGACAACAACCGAACGGTGAAGGCAACTCGGGTCCGGTTCCAGGAGACTAAAGATATTGTCAACCCACCTGTCGCAGAACCAGGTCTACCTTCGTCTAACCATGTTGGGATTAAGAGTGGACCAGGCAAGCCTCAGCAAAGCAACCGTCTAGGATCGGGAGCGCCAGACCATGGCTCCCAGGATGGGGAACGACTTGACCGCGATGCGCGCGTGTCTCAGCGTGGGAAACGTCCAGCATCACCAGCGTCATACCACGGCCCCCAGGAGGGACAAGAGGACATGGAAACGGGTGGTGGCACTGTGCCGTTTGACGATAAGGGTGAGGATAGCCGGACGGGCGGCCCTACTAGTACGCAGGGCAGGTCTAGTAATAAGGAGGACAACGGCCAGGCGCCTACCAACAAGGAGAACAGCAGAAGTCCTCGTCTCGAGCGCCCTCGCAAGAAGAGGAAGGGTAACGAAGATGCAACGTACCACCCTCCCATGCCCAGAGCCCCCCAGTACCCAACGGCAACTAGAAGCAGAGCGGAGTCTACCGCGAACAAGGAGGCTGCAGTAGATGCTCGCCGTAACGAAGCGTCTTCGTCACCCGCCGCGTTACTTCGAGCCGGGACACAGACTTGGAGACCGAAGGACTATCGCCCCCGTCGAGCGCATGCAGTCCCTTCGAGCAAGGTCGTACTAAACTTGGAAGAGAGCTTATAGAGAAAGGTTACATTTGGTGGTCAAAGGATGAGTTAGATAGTTGGGGATAGTTAGATAGGAATAGCAGATTGATGGACCTGACCGCATGACCCTCATGACCTGGCACCCCACCCCAACCCAACCCAACCCAAAGGTCGATAGGGAAGGCGCGCTTCGGAAGTCGCTGACGATATTTCTAGGTCTCAGGCCAGGCAATTCTTCCTTGAATTTGCTGCGTACAACCTCAGAGTCTGCTCACGCAGAGCCGCATGTTTGGAGCGGAGATAGGATATCAGGCTGAGTGCTATGGTCACCAGCGCCGGCCTCTGCATCTGCTTGTGCTCGAGAGTGTGCGCCTACCTCTGAGCTCGCTAACTCCCGCAGTCAAGTCTATTGGTGCTGGACCGCATACGTCTTTACTTTTTTTTATAGCCAGGGACAACCTGCAGTCACAGGCCTCGATTCCGTTCAGCTGGACGGCCCCCAAGGCTTTACCAATACGCCTCAGCGATCAGCCATTGGCTGATGGAAGTGTTCTGATTCTCCAGGCATAAATGCTCGCCGCCCGTGAGGTTTTCGTGGTCGTGCGCATGCAGGCCCCCAGGTCTTTCTCAGCCTTGTCTACAGCCAAGTCCTTGAGTGCACATATACTGCCTTCCCAGGCCTTTCTCAGCCTTCGTCCAGATCAAGCGCACATATACAGCTTCGCTGGCGATTCTCAGCCTTGTCCAGAGTCAAGTCCTTAAGCGCACATATACCGACTTCTCCCATATAAGTCTGATGGCAACCATTGCACAACTATGGACGCTAAATCTTATTTGCAAGCACTACAATCTTTGGAGCCTATTGCAGTTGGCAGCATAACCTGCTTTCGCCATGTACGAGCAAGGGGAGCCCCCCATCGCCGACGACGGCTGCGAAGACGAACGGTGCCCGCAAAAGGAAGGCGACTACATATGGTATTGTGTAGACTGCTCGTGCCGGTTCTGGAGACTTGTTGGAAGTTTCAGTCTTCTCACCGTGCGGGCAAGTTAGCGCGGGATGGAAAACCGCACGAGCAGGTCGACTACCACATAGCCAAGCGCTTAGAGAGTATTCTAAGCCCGAGTAATGATCGGGAGGAGGTTCAGCGGCTGCATGAGGAGGATGAGAAGTCGACCTGGTTCGGTAAGTCCATCAAGTCCGACTCACAGACTCTGTCTGATTTGCTTAGGCTGGACAAAATACGAGAATCGAAGCCCGGTACTCGAAGTGCCCCGACATACGTGGCAGAGTGAAGTTTCTGACGCGATCCAGGTGCCGGGAAAAGTACTCTCATCAACATGCTCATAAAGCTCAACGACCCCTGGCGGGAAGGTGGCGACCCGCCCACATCTCCTTTCCCTGCCCCAGTATGTGGATCGCCCACCGACTACAAGATACCGACCTCTGCGGATGTCCATTTGTACGCAGATCCGAAGACTTTCTACACCGAAAAGCCCATTCTGCTTGCAGATTGTGAAGGAATGAATGGAGGCGAGGAGGTCCCCATTGCGAAACGGAGGAAGCTCAAGCAAGAGATGCTCGAGGTGGTCAAGTTGGCTGGAGAGCTTACCATGAGTCATCTCGAAATTTCTTGGGCTGATCCCAAGGGAAACAATGGAGAAAGGCGCACGAGGGAATTTGCGGTCGCTGAACTGTACCCGAGGATCTTGTACACATTCTCTGACGTTGTGGTTTTCGTCTCTCGAAATGCCAAGTAGGTTCTTCTCCGTCCATTCTACCAAACCACAAGAGAGTGGATGCGCTGACATTATGAAAGAACTTTCCAATCTGGGGCTTTGAAGAAGCTTCTTGAATGGGGACATAGGTCGCTTGAAAAGTCGACCAATCAACCTGCTCTGCCGCGGGCAATCGTAGCTCTCAATGCGACCGAAATAGGAGTGGATGAGAGCGAGTCCGATATCGAGAAAGCGACCATCACCTTACTTCAAAGTGTTGAAAACGCTCTTCATCCTCAACTGGGAGTTCCTTCTTTTCAGGCGTACGCTAAATTCTGGGAACAGAAAGGTATCCGAATCACTTGTGTCAGTGACCTCATCTCGCGTTACTACTCATCTTTCAAGGTATGTTGCAAGGAGAGGGACTGGGCAAAGCGACGCGTAAAAGTTAATTGCGACAAGGTTGTTACGATCCCTCGGGGAGGTCGATATAGCATCATGCAACGCCAGGTGCAGGCACTCCATGAGTGCATTGTTGAAAACTGCGAAGCTTCATGCAAGGACAGAGAACAAGCAAGGTTGCGATTCACTTCGGAAGCGCTACAGGTCTATCTGCAAGCAGCATTTCAGCACTTCCGGAGCACGATCGACGAGCCTTTTGATTTCAAAAAAGTCTCCTTTCGAGTCAATCCGATACCCGCCAGTTTCGGGGGTCGCATACTAGAGCTTGCAGAAGCTATATACGCTTCATACCACAGCTTGAACAAGCGGCCAACTGTTCGGCAGGTTTTCAGGGATATGGCTCGGATCATAGCCTCTTGCGTCCTATTAGATGTCGACAAATATAGGAAAGGTGCGTATGCCGTGATCGCCGTTCGAATACCCAACTAAGCAATGGCAGGAATGGCAAGCGAATTGTTAGAGGAGTACGAGAAACACCTTTCATATGCTCTAGAAGAGTTCTGCGGTTCCGCTATGCCGTGCAGTTACAAGAACAGGCGAGGAGAGTTCTGCGTAAACGTCAGCTCGCGCCATCTCTGCAAGGGCCATCAAAATAGTAAAGGCGAAATCATCGGACCGGGAAAGTACGTGTATGGTAAAGCCTTCAGCGAGTGGACGTGCATGCAGGAATTGAAAGGGCTTATTAAGGACCATTTGAACGAGTTGGAGTCCGCCCCGAGCATCAGCATTGGGGAAGCTGCAGGGGGAGCCAAATCCAGCGATGCTGTCTGGAAACTGCATGCAGCTAACATAGCGACGTTTTACGCGGCGTACGAATCACGGCAACGAGTGGTCAGCCATTGGGCCTGCTTGTCCTGTGTGATGGCCCCGCCCAACCATGCCTTGCCATGTGCACATACACTCTGTACCAACTGTGCACAAGCGTTGGGTAGGTGGGAAGACGACACGACATTGACGTTGGAATGTTGCCCTTTTCATCCAGGTGACGGCGCATGGGAACGGCCTTGGAGAATGCGAATGAAGCCCGAGTTTGCTGGTGTTAGAATCCTCTCTCTGGATGGGTATGTCTCCGCATCTACTTATGAAATGTCTTCTCACGGTCGTACAGTGGTGGCGCGCGCGGAATTGTTGAGCTCAAGGTACTTCGTCTCCTTCAAAAGGAGTTAGGGGACGAGTTCCCCGTCCAGAATTTCTTCGACCTCGTTGTTGGGACTAGGTAAGGGCCAATAGGAGCGTTGACGTGTCCATGCTAAATTTTGTTCCAGTACTGGATCGATTATTGCCTTGGCACTGGGAGTGCTTGGTTGGAGCGTAGACGATTGTATCCAGAAATTCTCAAAATTCTGCCACACAGCATCGCACAACCTACCAATTTCTACGCTCAAAGGTCACGGCCATTCTGTTCCGGGGTAGCCTCTACAAGACAGAAAAGCTTTATGATTCGCTTCGCCAGGCACTGGGTGAATCTAGAATATTCGGTGGGAAAGGGAAAAAGTCACGATCCTACGACATCAACGTTGCTGCAACGTCTACAGATATCTGGGCCCGCAATGCGATCATCATGGCAAACTATAACCGCCAGGGGAGGGACTTTGCCACCTAGTTCAGAGACCGTAAGATCCTAATGAGGAGTTCAAACTTTGGGAGGTGGCTGCTGCTTCTACGGCGGCTCCTCCTTATTTCTCATCCTTCTGGCACCCGAGGACGAGCCGCGAGTAATTAGATGGGGCTTTCTACAATAACAATCTGGCGAGGGTTGCAAGCCGAGAAGCCCAGCTTCTTTGGCCCGAAGTATCCAAGCTGCCGCCGGATGTTTTGTTATCGATCGGGACAGGCAAGCGTTTTGATACCGATCTCAGCGTGAGACAATACATGCTCGACTGTGGACGTTATTTCCGAAGACCACAGCTAATGTAAGTTCAGGGACCGCTGTCTCCCTGAATTGACCGCTGACGTGGGCATTTAGGTCTGGGACCGCCTCAGACCGTAGTGATCGACATACTCGTAGGCCTGGCAAGCAAGAGAGTACAAAGTTGGAAAAGCTGGCCAAAGGAATCAACGCCGCGGTAAGCGTACATTGGGAGGTGGTAGTTCTCAAGCTGATAGTGGAACCAGACCAATCGATTCAAGAACATAATTGACGCCGAGATAGCATGGGAGAGGTTCTTGGATGAGATCGATACATTTACGGTCGGGCGACGGCCTTGTTATATCCGTATCAACCCTGAGATGGAAGTTGTTCCTGAGCTGGATGCCATTGAGTCCCTGGCTGTACTACGTACCGCTACATCTAACGCCATTTCCGAAGACACCATCCGCGGTCTTGCTTTACAGCTTGTGGCAAGCACCTTTTACTTCAAGAAGGTATCGTGTACAGCCGACGAGTCAGGATCCGGTTACAAGTGCGAGGGTAGGTACTCTGAACCACAAAATCAAGCAGTTCTGACATTTGTACCAGGACGGATCCAATGCCGATTTGACTCTGTTTCAAGTATAGCGTCGGATGTTCGGGCTCTCGGTCAATTTCTACGAGCTCGATTCCGTAGTACCGCCCCCGCTTTTTTCGCAATTCAGGAGCAGGGTTCGGAGACTTATCAGTCGGTAAGTGTATATTGGGGACCGGATTGTCTCCTCTGGAGTTGTCTTGACCTACTCACAATGAAACAGATTCCACTTACATCTGCCCACATTGAGAAGATGATCGCCGAGGGGACTTTCCCCTCGCCAGAAGTCAAGTTTGGCCTTTCACATAAAAGTTCCACCACCAACATAGAACTCCGCTTTCCAGAACCGTCGTCGCTGCGGAAAGTTGAATCCTTCCCAATCAGTGGCTTTCCACGTCAACTAGCTGAAGAGCTGTCCTTGCAAGGTAGTACACCACGTCATGTATTTCTCGTCCCATGCTAACGAAAACTTAGATCTTCTAAGAGAACGTCACATTCCAAGCGAGCTGATACCAGATGGACTTTCAACTTTCGCTCTCAGGCAAATTATGAAGCGTAGACCACAAAACATGCCCAATAGCTCCCGTCCTCTCAGGTCGGCTGCTTCGACGTCTTCTGTTAGCCCTTCAATGGACCCGGCGTCGCTTCCAATAAGACCCCGTGACGAAGCCCCACCAATAAATGCTAGAATGGATTCCAGAATGGGATATTCGGAGGTTTTTTCAGCTTCCGCTTCACGGCGTCGTCCTATGTCGAGGGACAGCCCCAGAAGGGAGCAGGCCCCAAGCCCTTCGGAGGATGTGTAACCGGCTTGAATACCCCCCCAGCGCGTATCATCGCTGCTCTCCGAGCCGCTGGCTATGCTGCTGCTGCAGCCTTGCTCGCTGCAGCCTCTATCGCCCGCACGAGTAAACTAAAGGATCATACGACTTGGTAGAAGCTAATAAAGCGATTAGATACGCAGCAATCTATTGCAGTAAGTGCAGCATGTCACATCAAGTCCAGACCAGATTGAATTTTGAAAAATCGAGAGCTACGTTAGACGGAGTTTTGAGAACAAAAAACTCCAGTAATATCTAGCTTTTATTTATCGAGAGTGTGGGATGATCCGTTTCTTCCGTATTGCACTCTGGAGTCCTCCTCCACAACATCCTGAGTCATGACAGGTACCGACTATCCTAACCACTGCAATCAGCGCCATTGTGCAGAACGTGGCCGTCGTCATCCAGCTCCCATTCGCAGTCGTCGCCGGCATGTAGGCACTACACGGCAGATGATTAGTTTCAACCCTTCTCGTTCTGGCTGGCAAAAGCACTTGCAGGCTCGATCTGAGTACAGTTCATAGCCTCGCTCTCTGTGATGCAATTGCCCCACTGGTCGCCACCTTGGAACTGTCCAGCTGGTTGGCAATTCTAGAATCTACGGTCAGCTTCGACCAGTCGTGTAAATGACTCTGGTCCGGGAGCTTCTGTTAACATACCCCGTTTCTGAACGAGTTTGCTGTGGCCACGCCAACCATGCTGATTACACCAGCCAGTGCAGCGAGAGCACCAAAAGCGGTAGTCGTAGAAAGCTTCATGTTCGAACTCTAGGATGTGGCAGAGAAGAAAGAGTGAGTTATGAAATGTGATGAGCAAACATGCGCCAGAGTAGCAGATGCCCTTATTTATGCTCTTGGGTCACAAGAGATGAACTTCAGAGACCGTCAGCAAGTGACGTATGGTACCAGTATGCGAAGAAGATCGTCGTATCTAATCCTTCGTGTATCTATGTGGATGTTCATTATGCTCAAACGTAGTTGGCACTTCCGCCCGCTTGCCACCCTAGGCTACGAGCCCGGGGCCCCACAATCCTGAAGGATTGCGACCCACATTTGTATCCCATTTGCTTTCCGCTTATGGTACTGAACCGCGTTGAGCTCCGCGGATTGGCAACATAATACCTTGATTTTCATACGAAGCTTCCCTTCTGGGTAAATAGCAGAGTTGAATACAATCAAGCCAGTCGGCACATTGATCCACGAACGAGCTATTGGGGCGGGGTTTGGGGGCGATACACAATTCTGTGAACCATAGGTGTACCTTGCATAGTTCAAATAGGAATCCAGTCATCACTTGCGGATTAGCGCCGCGTTCCTGACACTAAGCGGTCGACGATCGTACCGCGATAGAGCAGGTAGTAGGACATCTACGTACGTATACCCAATGCACGGTGGAAATCGTGCGGACCTGGGCCGCCATCTTCATTTCATCTTGGACTGTCCAAACTTTTTCAAATGCATCTACGTGGTCATAGTATACAAGCGGCGTCTATGCTATGCAAATCCGCTGGTCTAGGAATGTTGGAATAGCCTTGTCCAAACAATCCATTCAGGTGCCAAAAGAGTCTCTTTTTGGGGAAGTCGGTGATATCCATCTGAAGTAAGTAACTAGTTCTCGCTTGTCAAGTGACTCCAACGTAACTTTGGACTGGTCAAAAACGTGTCGACCAAGGCTGGTGTGACGAGCGGTGTGGGATAGTCCATCAAGGGCAGAGTGCGTGGAAACGGCATCCCACAACAACGATACCCTCGGATATCGGTAGAAAGAACCGTAGCGAATGGCTGGGCTAGTCCGCGCCCATGTGTTCAAGCTGAGACAAAGAAACAGTGAATAGCGATGTGAGGAATTTTCACAGATAGAGTCTGATGCTACACAGGCTTTCGTCTCGGACGTGTCTATCTCGCTCCAAATGGTCAGCAGCACGATGGACGAGATGACGTAGCACAATGCCGTGAGTTTGATGGGTTAGCCTCCCGTTGTACGCATTTACTCCAGCCGTGGATGTATAGAGTATACCGTTTTCAAGAATCGCAAGTGTGGACGCTTAATTCTGTCGCGCGTCGTGGAAGGGTAGCCAATCGGATGACAGCTAGCAGCAGTAATGCAGCCTGGGGTAGCAAGCCCAGCACAATGTCTTCGAATGCCAACGTGAAATCGAAATTCTCACGGCATGAACCCAAGCCGGGACCGAATGCTGCATCGATTGACCTTTTTGTCGTCGAAAAATCGTGGCCTTGTACGTAAGAGACGCGTTTCAGCTGCGATAGACAAGGCTGCACTGGGGCATCGCAAGGCTAAGTCAGCTTGTGGGCCGATTATATTATATAAATACCATCGAACTAAAGAACCAGGTGTTTCCACGTCCAAAATGGGTTGCGCTGCCTTCCATAGATTCTCCGTCTGCAAGAACGAGAGAGCTGCAGGGGCTAAGGTCATTATATATTGCGGTTTGATGAAATAGATTATCGGGCAGATGGAATTGAAGGATCACTGAAGTTGTATTGTGTGATATCTACTGGTTTAAATATGCGTGTAGGCAGTGGTTGCAAACATGGCAATACGAGAAACTATACTAAATCAGG
>JAFHBW010000246.1:0-38011 GCA_019022765.1 Westerdykella sp. P71 | reverse complement strand
CTCTTAGAGTGACCCCCCCAACCCAACCCATTTCTGCTGCCCACTCTCTCTTGCGGCTTGCCCACCCCCATATCCATTGCCTTGACCCCCATCCTCCCTCTGGGGGCTCCCCCTCCACTCTCCGCTCTCCGCTCTCCGACTTCCCCTCTCTCTCTGATCGTTTTTCCCCACGCTCGCCGCCAAATCGGCGCAACCTGAGCCTCTCGACTCTCTCTACCCCATTCTCCCCGGACGCACGCCTGTCCAACTGTCAACATCCCAGTGCGCGGCTTTCCTCCCTTTTCCGCCTCCGCCGCCAGTGCGAGCCCGCTCATCATCCCGACTGCAGGCAGGTCATCTCCCAGGCGCACTGGTCCCGTCTGGTCCAGTCTTCACCTCTCCGCACAGCCCAACAACATCGCAATATTCTCTCTCTATCAACATCGCCAACCAAAATCGCCAGCTAACACGACCTTGGCTTCACCTATCCTGCCATCCACCTCATCTCACTTGGACCAAACCACTACCGGAAAGCGCCAAAGCACCATCTTCTCCTCCCCCCACCCCATTTCACTGCCTAACCAACCTGGTCCCGTGACTGTGTGTGTACCATCGATCAAAAGTCTGCCATCCCAGCCTGGTCCATCTACACGATCCCGCAAAACGTGTTTTCCATTCTCTCCGCTGCTGTGTTGCCTCGCCTGACCAACTCCACCACTCCGAGTTCGAGTCCGACTTCCAGCTTCGCCAGCGAACCTCCACCACCCACCATTCCGCCTTTCCGCCTCGTTTGGTCGTGCAAGTCGCACACGCGACCCCCCGCCATTCCTGGGGAAGTTTGGTAACACCAACTTGGCCCGCCGCTTTCCCTCCTGCGCTCCTGCCTCAAACGCGCCCGCATCGTGACTGCCGCACATCCCAGGCCCCCGCCCGACTGGCCATGACAGCACAAATCTTACCCACCCACGCCGCCCACCCCTCCGACTTTGGAGCTGCACAGCCCTTCCCTCAGAACATGGACACCTCCGCAGGCGCCCCCGAGCCGCAAACGCCCGCCTCCGACCGCGACGAGAACAGGGGACGCCGTCGCGATCGCGACGAGGCCGACGATGGCAACGGCCATGGCGATGGCGCCGACGGCACCGAAACCAACGGAGGCACCAGGAAGCGAAGGCGGAGCAGGAAGGGCCTAGACAAGAAGTTCGAGTGTCCCCATGAAGGATGCGGGAAGAGCTATTCTAGAGCAGAGCATCTATATCGACACCAGCTGAACCGTATGCACTCCAAATTCCTCCTCTTTAACTCATTCAACCCGCTGACAAAATTTCAGACAACCCCAAGCAGATCTACCACTGTGACTTCCCCGAGTGCCATCGCTCCTTTGTACGGCAGGATCTGTGTGCTCGGCACAAGGAGAGGCATACCGCCAGGGGCTCCCAGCTGCTGCGCAAGGACGCCTACATGACCAATCTGAATCCCATTGTGACTGCTGCCATGGCTCCCCGCAATGGATCGGTCAGCAAACAAGGAGGTGTAAAGGAGTCTCCTACAGTATGTCTACACGGCTACGAAATCACGCCCACTGCTAACAACGTTCAACAGCAACCAAAAGCCGAACGAGCCTATACATTGCCCTCCCCCGCAACCGCCAGTCAGAGCTCCGTCACAGTGGGTGGGCAAATGTCCCCTCCCAGTTTGCAGTCTCCCCCCTCTACCATTGGCAGACCAGACTTGAACCGAGCCAGCAGCGACGAGTCCTACCGCAGCGCCCAAGATGCGAAGCCTTACGACATGCAACCCGCTGGATCCGGCAGTTTCGCTCCTCCGCCTCGCCCGTCCACCTACGGCAGCTTCAGCAGCAGAGGCGGACCCGTCCAGAATTCCCCCCACTTAAACAACGCGAACTTCCAGCGACCTGAGCTGCGGGCCCAGACTTCGAACCTGGCCTCGTATGGATCCAACTCGCCTTATACCAGTTCGGCCACCCCGAGTCAGTCGTATCCACCATCGGCGGCATCCACCACGTACCAGAATTCTGCCAGTGGTTTTCAGCCACACCAGGCCTTCCCCCCATTCTCCGCGCTGCCGCCCCCAGAGTATCCCCAGTCCGCAAGCACTCCTGCGCCACGGGATCAGAATGGCCAGTACTATAACGGCACCGGCCAGGCTCCCATGAACGGCGTAGAGTCGACGTCCCAGATGGACAACAGAATGAACGCCGTGTCGGACGCCATGATGGAGAATGGTGTTTCCGCTTATGCCATGCCCATGTTCGGCGGCGAGGGCTATAGCCGATCGCCCTTCGCCATGGCCGACGATTTCACCGCATGGCTGTTCAATGATCAGGCTTTCGGAGGCCAGGGCGCGTCCCCCATGGCCTACAATACCGGAAACCCGAGCGCTTCTTCGCAGATTGGCCTGCAGGCGCCCTACTTCAACTACGATCCCACCGTCACCGGCTACTACAACCCAGCACCTCCCTCACACCCAATGGCCGTCCACAGCATCCTCGACACCACCCTTCCCGAGAGCGCCTTGTCGGATGAGAAGCGCAAGGACCTACTGCATTTGATCGTTGTACGCTTCAACGAGACGGATCATGCACCGGTCAAGAAGCAGAAGGATGAGATTCTCGAAGGAAATCAGGATGACAACTCCCATGTTCTGAGCTTGCACATGATGCAGACCTACATCAGCTCTTACTGGGTGCACTTCCACCCTCAGCTTCCCATTCTCCACAAGCCGACCTTCAATGCCGGAGCCTGTCCAGACCTCCTCTTGCTCTGCATCATGTGTCTGGGAGCCTCATGCCTCGAGAAGACGTACAGCCACGAGGTCACACAGGCGTGCGCAGCGCTGTCCAACTTCCTCGCCTGGCACCTCCGCTGGGAGATTTTCCAGGACGCCGACTTCCGCCCACCCGCCAAGCTGTGGGTGTTCCAGGCACTACTTCTTCTTGAAGTGTTCGAGAAGATGTATTCAACACGGCCGCTGCACGAGAGGGCGCACATCCACCATGCCACGACGCTGACGCTGATGAGGAGAGGAAGCTCTTTGATCGGCAGGTCGGCCTTGGACTCTCCCCCAAGCATGCACGATGGCAAGACGAACGGGGGAGGTGTAAATACCCCAGACGAGTGGTGGAACCACTGGATCACCAACGAGGCCACGAGAAGGGCGGCCTTCGGGGCCTTCGTCATGGACAGCATACATGCCACCATGTTCGGCCACAGTGCAGTCATGGTCGCGCACGAGATGCGCCTGCCCCTGCCATGCGACGAGCACATGTGGGCTGCGACGAGCGGCGCAGAGGTCGCGAGGATGGAGCAGACGCTGCAGTCCCACGGCTTCAAGCACACGACGTTCCTCGACGGCCTGAAGAAGACACTCAACGGACACAGCGTGAAGACGAATCCCTTCGGGCGCACCATCATCATGGCGGGCTTGCTGAGCGTGTCCTGGCATATGAACCAGCGAGACTTGCAAGTGAGCTCGTTGGGCGTCTCGCAGGCGCTCGGCGGCCGAGACAAGTGGCGAGGCTCGCTGACCCGCGCATTTGACTTCTGGAAGCAGGACTTTGACACTTCGCTCACCACGCTGCACCAGCGTTCCAGTGGCCGAAGTGGAAGCGGCTATTCGAGTGGCCAGCCGGATGACAACAACATCTTCGAGGCGCGCACGGTGCTCCACCATCTTGCGCACATGGCTATGCACGTGGATATTGTCGACTGCCAGATCTATGCCGGCGCGAATAGGCTCCTCGGTCGCTCCATCACGCCGCAGGACTACAACGGCGCGCAAAGGAGGATGAAGGAGCAGTGGGCGCCGACGGCTCGCGCTCGTGACGCGACCTTCTACGCTCTTCGGTTCCTCACCAGCGTCCTGGTGCCGGAGGAGGAGAGCGGCTTCCAGATCAAGTACTCGGCTCGGGACGACTGCCTGCTCAACCGACCCTGGGTGCTCTACTTTGCTACCCTCATCGTGTGGTCCTATGGGTACGCGCTCGACGGACCCGTCAAGGCGCCGTATCAGCTTCCCACGTACGAGGATAAAGTAAAGGATATGGTCCTCTTCCTGCGGCGCGTAGGCAGCGTGGCCACGCCCGAGGATCTGCAGAAGACGGAGAACCGCAACGCGTGCCTCGGCATGCTCATCATCATGCGGGACTTGTTCAAGAAGACGAGGTGGGAGCTGTTGCACGAGGCAAGCAACTTGCTGACCAAGTGCCTGGAGATGCTGCTTCCTGGCGCGGGATCCATGTAAGAGAAGGGGATTTTGTGTTTCCGTTGTTGATGGCGATGCCCGGGCACAGATTGATGATTTTCGGAAGATGGTCTTGTTGCTTTCTTGTTTTGTTTTTTGTTCTGACTTGTTCTTTTCTTATGAGCGTTATGAGCGGGTGCGATGGGGCGGGAGTTTCTTGCCTGTCTTTTTTGATCTTCTGTAGCATCTGTTTCTCCCTGTGTGCTATCTCTGCTCTTTGCGGATGGATGGATGGATGGAAGGATTTCGATGGAAGGGAGCACACATGATATGATATACGCGTACGACACCTAAGGATCTATGGGCGAAGGAGGGGAGGATGGAAACTTTGCATGTTGGTAAATGCATGGGCACGCATTTTAGCCATGGGAATTACTTCATTTCGGAGAGGAGCGGGCGGTGGAAGTGGACATTTGCTGTTTTGATTTTCTTTTCGCTGGTTGATATATACCCTGGGTGGATGTGAGATGCTTTCTTCGTATGATGGCATTGTTTTCTCTGCTCGTCACTGCTGGTTGAATGCATTGAGCGATGAACTAGTACTAGTACTAGTACTGGGTGACAAGCCAGAAAAAAGGGGGTGGGTTTTGATAAGATGTATCAGTATATGACCTGTTCACGTATGCACGAGAGAATGATTATGAAATGAAGAAGCGATTTTGATATCTGTGGTCTGCTTTTATCTCGATTGAGCGTAGTGTTGGCACCGTGCTGGGAGTGAAGTCGAGCTAGAGGTCCGTCCCGCATGGCGCTAGTCCCATAACGAGGCTAGTGTTTTCAGGGGGATTAGTATTCATCTCCAGCTGAGAAGCTACTACCAAACGACATCCATTCCTCCCGAGGTCCTACTTCTTCCCCTTTCCTTCTAGATAATAGTTTTCAGTCTTTTCGGTGGATCGGCCGGTCATATCCGTTCTATCTGAAGAGAGAAGATGGCGAATACGTATGTGCCCATCACGCGGCGGAAGCGGGACCTGGGGTATTTGGTGTTTTTCGCTATACATGTGCCGGTTATGTTGGGTGAGTTTTCCTCTTGCCTTTTTCATTCTTCTCCTTGTTTTTCTTTCTTGCTGGGATGTTTTTAGTTGAGTTTCTCGTCTTCGTGAATATCTCCATGGTTTATTTCAATGCTCGTGAAGGTTGTTTCTGTGTCCAATTGTCTTATACTTCGTGATTTCTTCACTTTTATTTGCTTCCGTTGGAGCAAGGAAACGGAATAACGGGTACTTCAATGGCCGCTGGGGAGGAACACTATGTCCCTTCCCTTTTGCTAAACCCCTACTTTGTCCTTTCCCTCTGGATGCCAGCTGCTAATCGAAGTCCATGTAGCTTTCGATCTCACGGCCCTTTACCCTGCAGCTATCAGGTTTCAGTGGATGACGGATGTGCGGACGTGGTACATTGCTACGTACGGGGACCGCTTCTTTTATAACCCGCCGTAGGTACCCCGTTGCAATCCTCGACCGCCTCTCCGTGTTCCCCTACCTTTATTTCTGCCTTTGAATCCGCATAGCGCAGATCTACCCCTCTCATTCTACCCTATCTCTACCACAAATCGAACGGACTACTAATTGCTTTAGTGCCTGGTTCCCCCTCTACACCCTTCTCGAAGCCTTCTACCACCTCCCCCTCACCCTCTGGGCCATCCCCGCCCTCCTCCGCAATGACCCACGCATTCCCCTCGCGCTCCTCGTCTTCGGCCTCGAGACCGTCATCACCACCATCACATGCATGGCCGAGATGCTGTCGTGGGAGGAGCTGAGCGCCGAGCAGAAGGGTCTGCAGGGGTTGGGGGGCATGTATGGTGGGTATGCGGTTTTCGGGGCTTGGATGGTTTGGGATTGTTATTGGAGGGTTGAGAGGGTGATGGTTAGGGGGGAGGGGGGCAAGAAGGATGTTTAGGGAGAAGATGGTGTTGGTGGTGGCGTGGAGGGGGCGTTTTGTAGGGGTGATGGATGGGATGGGATGGTGCGAAAGAGGTTGGAGCACACAACGCCTGGTTGCATGCAAAACGATCCCACGACGCCAATAGCCTAAATTGGAAGAGGGATTGGTCGTAATTGTCGATTTATATCAAATTCCAAATCATCACGTGGGGGTCCTCACGCCAAGCACTCCTTCCCTCGGATGTTTAATGTCGTCATGCATGCTTCCTCTGGCGCCTCCCTCCCCTCCCCTCAAAAGCTCCCATAAATCCTCCCCAACTCCACCTCCAAAATCACACCTCGCAACCATGGAACCCGCACTAAAACACTTCTTCTCCTCGCCCCGCTTCGCGGTCGCGGGCGCAAGCTCCGACCCCTCGAAATACGGACACAAAGGCATGTCCTTTCCGCCATGATCCCCAACTCATAGCTCGACAACGCTTTTGCTGAGACTGAGACCGCCGCAATTGTAGTCTTCGCATGGTACCTCACGCACTCCCTCCCCGTCACGGCCATCAACCCGCGCGCGCCCACCATCGACGTCCTCTCCCAAACCCACGACACCGTCGCGTCGCCCAGCAAACTTCCCGGCGACGCATCCGAGTACTCGCTGTCCGTCATCACGCCCCCTGCGGTCACCAAGCAGCTGTTGAAGGAGGCGAAGGAGGCGGGGATCTCGGCGGTGTTCTTGCAGCCGGGGTCGTTCGACAAGGAGATTTTGGAGAATGCGAGGAGGGAGTTTCGCAGCGTGATTGCGGGGGATGGGGGGCGCGGGCATGAGGGGTGGTGTGTGCTTGTTGATGGGGAGGAGGGGTTGAGGGCTGCGGGGCGGGAGTGGAGTAGATTGTAGGGTGGAAGAGAGGGTGAACAGTATGGATTGTTAGGATTGGGGAGCTATTGGTAGGTAGACTGAACTAACTACAGTGGATGACGAGGGAAATGGGACTGGTGAAGGCGAGATCGGTCAAATCCCTTACGATGTGACGAACCCGGACGATTAAAGACGAAAGCTCCGTATGCTGGACGAGATGGCACGAATACAAACTTGTCCCAGCTCCTTCACGTCAAAATTGACTTTCTTGATTTGGTCTACCACGGCACAATCGCACCGTCGAATCTATAAAACTTCCCGCTATCATCCCTCTTCAGCCCTCCCACCACCTCCAGCATTCCCGATATGCTAACCTCAGGCTCCACCATCGCGCCCTTGCCGCCCATCCGCGTCTTCACCCATCCAGGATCCATGCATATCACAATGACCTGCTTCCTCTTCAGATCCCGTGCCTGGTGCAGCGTCAACATGTTTAACGCCGCCTTGCTAATCGAATAGGTGCAGCACTTTGGCGTCGACAGCGCGGCAGTCATGCTTCCCAGCCCGCTCGACATGTTCATCACCACGGCTCCACGCGCGAGATACTGCGCGAGCGATTCGACGATTTTTGCGGGGCCCAGCACGTTGACGTCGATGTGGTGGTGCAGCGATTCCGGCGATATGCTGAGCGAGGTATCCGACGATGTGGCGTTGATCCCGGAGACGTTGAAGATGTAGTCAAGATTCGAGCCCGTCTTGGACAGGATCTCGATGACGCGGAAGGGGAGAGCGGAAAGCGAGTCCTCGGAGGAGACGTCGCATTCTATTATGTGGATGTTCTTTGCGGATTTGGAGAGGGAGGAGAGGTCCGAGTGGTCTTGCGAGAGGGAGCGGACGGCCGCGATGATGTCGTTGGAGGGGTTGGAGGAGAGCTGGCGCACGAATTCGAAGCCGATTCCCCGGTTTGCACCCGTGAGGAAGTATGTGGGCATTTCTGTGGCTTTTTGTTCTTGTTGGTTGTGGCAGTTGATTGCTAGATGTTGTGTTGTTTCGATCGGTAGGTGCCGAGCAAGGTATGTCCTAGATCTATCTCTTCACGTTTCCTCAGATCGCACGAGAGATTTGCTTTTTAAGTTTCGATCTCGGAATGCCGCGATCCGCCCGCAGTTATATACAAGCCCTGCGGACTTTCGCAAGCTGCGCCTCTAATTCACGCATGTAGCTCCACGGAGCAGTACGTGCTGCTGTTTTACCTATCAGGCAATCCGCGGCTGAATCTCAGCCCAACATGAAACCGGCGGATAAAAAGTAGGGGGGCTATGTATGATCTACACGTCAGTATTCGTAACTGTGGTTCATGCACGACATATGGAAGTGGCGATGGTTTTCCATGCATTGATGTCGCTTAGGGGCTCTGGAACAGGTGGGGTGTTCAACTGTTTGAGAAGGGCACCTGGGCACTTGGATGGGAAAGTGATCACGTGTCGCAGGATTTCAAGGACAATCAGGTTTGTTTTCCAAGTCCTCCTGTCATTCCTTCTTGTTGTCTATTTCGTTGATGTTTGTTGTCTATTGGGAGTGTGGAAAATGGCTGACAACATCACAGCTTGAACGTGCTTTATCTGCACCACACCAAATATACCGTTTCCAAGTTTTAGACCACCGTCAATTTACCGATTGCCCACTTTTCTCGGTTGCGCATTTGGTTCTTAATTTTCAGGTTGAGTGCCGTCCACCAGACCAGTTTCCAAGAGAACCTTGAAACTCCCAGGGACGGCGAATCTCGCGTCGATAAACCCATCCCACCGCTCTCCAGCAGCCTCGTAAACCCGCTCATGGGACAGTGCCTCACTGAAGTCTGTCCGTCTACGCCACACCAGCAGGAGCAGTGGGTTCTCCAATTCACGGTCGCCCGACACCATGCCAGTAATACTCTGCCACGCCTCGCCAAACACTTTGGCCCGCATATCTGAGTACTTGCCCTCATACCCGCGTTCCCATGTATCGTGCCACTCCGGCCATCGAGCAAAGACGCGGCGCGTACTGCCATGCCGCAGGTGGTTCAAAATGCCCGAAGCAGGAAATACTCGCTTTCCCGTGGCCGCCCGTCCTCCATGACCACCAGGCATCCTCATGCGGCCAGCGAACTCGGCCTCCTCTTCACCTTCTACTTGGATGAGACCAGAATCCTCCCACGCGCGCCGGAAGGCCGGACGCATGACCTCGTCATGCCAGAAGGTGAGGAATTTCTCGCTGATCAGGACGTCTCGCTGGAGATTCGGGAAGAGGAGAACGAGCTGTGGATGGAATCCCGCTCTCGCGTCCCGTGTCGTCGGCTCGTAACATTCCCCCAGCAAGAGAGCGTTGTTCAAGACATTCCGGGGAAGGTCACGGCCGAGATGGAGGGAGAGGTGGTGTTCAATGTGCTGCCGTGAGTAGGAGTCTAGGTTTGGGCCTACCCAGGGGGTTTGCTCCCAGGTGATGCGCTTGGCGACGGCGAGGCTGGAGGCGAGGCAGAAGGAGAGGGAGGAGGAGTAGGAAGAGATTTTGGTGTGCTCGTGGTTGGCGGAGAGGCTGGGGAGGTGGCTTTCGTGGTTGGGGAGACGGAGGTGGGAAGTCATGTTGGGTCGGGATTGGGGTTGAGTGGGAGGTTGAGTTTAGCTGGGCAAGTAGGTATATATAAGGAGGACATGATGGCGGTGTGGGGAATTGGGGAGGCTGCGTGCGACAAGACCCCATCTGGGCAAGGTAGTGAATGGATGCGTGAAAACATACCATAAAGTATCTGGGGAGCAAGGAATAGTCAAAATCGATTGGTCGAGATGGCTCTTACACTATTTATACATGACTAACTGGTTCCCACAGGGCGAAATCAATGGCTCCAAAAAAGCTATAACAATGGGTCATTGGAACACTTCCCTAGACAGTGTACTCATCACGTGATAGCGTGATAGCGCGCTCCGTGTCGCGCCTTTCTGCAAGATTCGCCACCCTCGCTTCCCCGTTCCGAGCCGCGATGTGACGTCCACCATTCATCTTCTTTCAACAACACCAAAGGCTCACACTCGACACCCTGCGACACATGTCGGTGCCCTACTCATTTCCTTAGTTGAATGGCGGCGTCGATATGCCCCGATTGAAAGCCGCAACTGTGTCGGATCAGGTTGTTAAAAAGAGGAGGCGGACAGCAGCGACAAAGGACGAGCAAGATGAGGTGCCAGCAGCAGGGATGCAGGATGGTGACGATTCCCAACCGTCCAAGAAACCTGCGCTTTCACGCCAAAGCTCCTCCGTTGTCGTCGAGCCCTTCGAACCATGGCCCGATCACTTCAAGAAGCTGTCACAAACGCAGCGGGCGCTGAGCCTCGTCTACACATTTTGCTGCACCAGAAAACATGTGGCTACCACGTTCGACAACCTCAAGTCCACCGTGGAATCTCATATCCGGCGAGAGTTGCTCGTGTCCGATGTTGTCCAGATAGCCGTGCTGATGCCTCGTTCCGTCCGCTTCGACTACGTCGACGAAGCCATGCTCCAAGCGAACCTGATGACCACGGTGGAGGAGTTAGGGGCGCGGGACCCGGCGGATCACAAGCCCGTTCTCCTTTTTGAGTTCCTGGACGGAGATCTCAAGCGTGGGGCACCGCCCCCGAAGAATGGGCAGTCGACGAAGCCGGGCGCTCAGCGGTTGCGGAACCAGGATCTCAAGATGCCGGTGTTCAGCCAGAAGCAGCTGACGAATCTGATTGAGAAGAGGAATGGGAAGTTTGTGGGCGCTGTGAATGCGTTCTTGCATCAGTGTGCGGCCGAGGGGGTGGATCCGGTGAAGAAGATCGAGGAGATGGCGAACGAGGCGATGCCTGTGCCTCCCGAAGAGCATGGGTTGGCTGTTGACAGGGCCAAATTACCCCAGTCGATACCGGAGGAACGCAAGTCGATACCGGAGATCATCGATGAGATCAAGACACTGGAGTGGTATACGGGGCAGATTGTACCGGATGGACATCGAGTGTTTGATCCTCAACCTGCGATTTACGGCGAGCTCAGCTTCCAGTTGTCGCAGAATATGGTCAACGCGTTGTATAATACCAGGAACATCACGCAGCTGTATTCCCACCAGGCTGAGGCGATCAATCACTTGCACGACGGAAATAATGTCATCGTTTCTACCTCGACGAGCTCCGGCAAGTCCCTCATTTACCAGATCCCCGTTCTGCATCAACTGGAGCGCGAACAGGAGACGCGTGCCATGTACATTTTCCCTACCAAAGCGCTTGCCCAAGACCAGAGAAGGAGCCTGAAAGAGATGCTCCGATTCATGGACGGGCTACAGGACATTCTCGTTGAGACTTTCGACGGCGATACTCCCATGGCAGAACGCAACCACATCCGCGACGAGGCTCGTATCATCTTTACAAACCCGGATATGCTGCATATCACGATTCTGCCGCAAGAGGAGGCATGGCGGTCCTTTCTTCAGAACCTACGGTTCGTCGTCGTGGATGAGCTGCATGTTTACAATGGGCTGTTCGGGTCACATGTCTCGTTCATTATGCGGCGGCTGAGGAGGATATGTGCGGCCCTGGGGAATACCAACGTCAAATTCATCTCGTGCTCGGCGACTGTAGCGAACCCGGAGGCGCATATGAGGACGATTTTCGGGATTGACGACGTCAAGCTGGTTGATTTTGATGGCTCGCCGTCTGGGAGGAAGGAGTTTCTGTGCTGGAATACGCCGTTCAAAGATCCCGGAGATCCCACGTCTGGACGAGGTGATAGTGTAGGGGAGTGTGCGAAGCTGTTCTGCCAACTGATCCTTCGTGGGGTGCGGGCCATTGCGTTCTGCCGCGTCCGGAAACAGTGCGAGGCACTCCTCGCCGCTATTAAGACGGAGCTGACGAACCTGGAGCGACCGGAGGTGATTGCCCGAGTGATGGCGTATCGAGGAGGCTATACACCGCAAGATCGGCGAAAAATCGAGCAGGTTAGTTGCTTTTATTAACTTTTGCAGCAATCCATTAGATCTTTGACTTTATCTTTTACTGCTCTAGAAATAACAAGAAGCTACAGGAAATGTTCGAGGGGAAGCTTGTGGGGATTGTGGCCACCAGTGCGCTGGAGTTGGGCGTGGATATCGGATCCCTGGATGCCGTGCTGACTTGCGGCTTCCCATATACGATTGCGAATCTCAGGCAGCAGAGTGGAAGAGCCGGCAGAAGGAATAAAGATTCCTTATCAGTGTTGGTGGGAGACTGCTTCCCCACGGACCAGTACTACATGTCGAATCCGGACGAGATCTTCACCAAACCAAACTGTGAACTCCAGGTCGATCTGGAGAATATCCTCGTTTTGGAGGGACATGTCCAATGTGCTGCGCACGAGATGCCGATCGACCCTGAAGCCGACAGGGTCTATTTTGGTCCTTTACTCCCCAAGATCGCCAAAGAGCGGATGAGGAAAGACGACGCCGGGTTCTACCACACAAACGAACGCTTCCTGCCATTCCCATCGCGGCACGTCGCTATCCGCGACACGGAAGACAGCCACTTCGCCATCATCGACGTGACGCATGGGCGGAACATGGTTTTGGAAGAGCTGGAGGCGTCACGAGCATTCTTCACCATCTATGAGGGCGGCATCTTCTTGCATCAGGGACGCACGTATCTCGTCCGAGAGTTCAGCCAGGATCGCATGCTCGCTAAGGTGGAGTATGTGTCTGTGGACTGGACAACGCAACAGCGCGACTACACGGATATTGACCCCGTGGAGACGGAGGCCATTCGTCGGATCCCTGGGAGCAGGTGTAAAGCGTACTACGGCCCTATTCAGATCCAGCAGGTCGTATTCGGGTTCTTCAAGGTGGATAAACGGCGGAGGATCATTGACGCCGTGGAGGTGGACAATCCGCCCATCATCCTACGGTCAAAAGGCATGTGGTTGGACGTGCCCACGTCCGCATTGGATATCTTGAAGAGTAGGCGCTTAAACATCGCCGCCGCTATCCATGCGGCTGAACACGCCGTCCTCAGCCTCCTCCCCAATTTCGTTATCAGCATGCCCGGAGATGTGCGGACGGAATGCAAGGTCGCCCTCAAGGAGTTCGCGGCCAGGGAAACGTCCCGCAAACGGCCCGCGCGGCTGACGTTTTACGATGCCAAAGGCGGGGCGAGCGGGAGCGGGATTTCGACCAAGGCGTTTGAGTTTGTGGATACGCTTCTTCGGCAGGCATGTGACCGGTTGCAGGCTTGTCACTGTCTGCAGGGATGTCTTGAGTGCTGCTGCGATGAGCGGTGCAAGGAGGCGAACCAGGTGATGAGTAAAGCCGGGGCCCTTGTTGTGGTTATGTCGTTACTTGGACGGGAGGGCGAAATCGATGTGGATAGTTTGCCGTGGGGAGAGGATGAAGTGGCGCCCGCGGGCATCGAGACGGTGGTGCCGGCGCAAGAGGTGCGCATGGTGAGAGGCGTGGAGAGGGGGGATGGTGTATGGATCAAGGAGGAAGATGCGGAGGAGGATGACTTCGCGAGGAGTATACAGATGTTTGGGGGCGAGAGGACGTTTATTGGGGTGCATAGATAGATGCATGTATTCGGATGCGTCAACGAGCCACGATTAATGAATGAATTGTATTATGAATGCATCTATATATCTAATGATCCCTCCTCGTGAAGGTAGCCCTAAGTATGGGAGAGTTGATTATTTACAGTATGAACAGTCAGGTCTAATGAAGGATATTATAAGTAGTGTGCGTGAAGACGCCGGGTATCTCAGAAACTTGTTAAACCAAGCCGCAAATCAATCCTATGCCAATCTAGATCCTGAATCAAACCACCAAAGCCTCAATCGCCCTCTCAAGCCAAACCTCCCACATGGGCAACTTCCTCTTAACGCCCCATCCCTTCAAGCCCTCATTCTCCGCTAACCCCCTCTTCAAATCCTTCTCCTGCGCATGGCCCTTTCCCTCGCCTTGTCTCTCCCACCACTCCCGCTCCGCGACTTCCCGCGCGCTTCTGACAACCTCCTCCTCGTCCTCTGCCTGATACAAATCGCACCTATCACATTCCGTGCACCTGCGGCCAGGAATCTCGCGGAAATGTTGGCAAAAGTGGTTATATCCCTCGGTCGCCAACCCCTGCCGACAGAGGTAACACATGCTATACCCGCAAAGGCAGACGAGCTTATTGCATCCCTCGCTCTTCACGAAGGCGAGGTTACAGTCCGGACAGGTTCGCTTCACGGCGTCCGTGGTGGCGCGCTCGAGCGTCAAACGGAGAGATTGCAATTGCGAGCTATAGCATGCGTGGGGATCGTGCCAGGGGCCCGAGCAGGAGAGGCAGGATTGTCTGCCGCACGAAGGTGAGAGACATTGGAAACGCAGGCCGCGGCGCCGGAGGTGGATGCGGCGAAGCGCTGAGTTGATGGGGGCTGTGAAGTTGAGGGGCTTACCGGAGATGTAGCCCAGCAGCGCCATGGATGTGAAGGCTAAGAGCGCGAACTGTAGGATCAGACGGAAGATGCCCCAACAAAGGAGTTCGAGGAGGGGGACGGACGCAAGGAGGAGGCGGCCGCGCCGTATCTTGAGGGTGGAAAAGAGATCGGCTCGCGGGAGAGCGAGGGCGTCGAGTTCGGCGTAGGAGCAAAAGGGGCAACGGATGAGGGGGAGGTGGGACTTGAGCAGGGCCTCGGAGGCGAAACGTTCGTTGAGTTTGCGGAAATTGTCTGCGCCGTCTCTCTCCTCGAGGAGAGCACGCTCGATGAAATGCATGGGGACGCAGCCGGAGCACTGATCGTCCGGGCCTTGGGTCAAGGGAGCAACGCAGCGTAGGGTGCAGAGTTCCGGGTCGATGTTGCGGGCCCAGCCCTGGTCGTAGAGAGCTGCACTGATCGAATGCCGTATACAGCTGAAACAGATGTAGTGGCCTTCAACGTCGCAGGTAGACATTTGCGCCAGCGTGTTGGGGATGAAGCAGCACTCGCAGTCGTACATCTCTCCCGCCTCCTCTGCTTCGGTTTCGTTCCACTGAACGGCCAGCTCAAAGTCCTTCGCTATCTGCTCTTTCCGTTGCTTTTCCAGTTCCGGAAGAATTAGCGTGTCGTATAGCTCCTTGTCCAGCTCGCGGCTCTTCGTCCTGACCAGCAACGGCATCCCGGGACGTCCCATCTTTGCATCAGCCGACGTCCATACTACTAACGGGTGGTCTGTGGCAGTCGGCATTTTCCTCCGGAGAAAGAAACTCGCAAACGAGGCGCGCCAGCTCTTGGACGCCAGGACCAGCAGCGTCTCCCTCGCGTGGGTATAGCTCCAGTTCCACTCCGCCAGCACCGCCTTGATGGTCGAGTGGCTCAGGCCGGAGAACTCACGATACAGCGCCTCCTTAGCTGCATCTTTGTAGCACTGGCTCCGGAAGGTGTCCTCCAACGCAAGCGGTATACCACGAGTGTCCTTCTGGGGGTCCAGAGAGCGATATTTGTACTTCGGCGAAAGGGGGTGCTGCTCCCCCTGCTCCGCCGGCGTCCTGTACCGGCCCCTCACATACTTCGCCGCATTCTTCAGCAGAGTTTCTGTTATGACCTGTAGCCTGCTCTCCTCGCTGAACGTCGAGAGCATCTCGCGGAAAACTTCTGGCTGTATATCCGGGAATATGTCGACCAGGGCTTGCAGCCCAGTGTTAAGGTCCCGGAGATCCGGCTCGACAGGATCGGAGGAGTCATCGGAGGGAGATGAAGAGCTCTGCGAGCTTGGATTCGTGGATCGAGAGGGGGAAGGGCGGGTCGGCGACCGCGAAGGCCATACCATGGACGAGAAGACGGACGTCATGGGTGTTGTACGGAGGTTCGTAACGGAAGGGTTAGGTCCTTAGGGGAAGATGGGGAGGTGGCATGTTTGCTTTCTATGTGGAAGAACTGTGTTGTGTGTTCAGCTTGGGTCCAAACCTTTTCGTGGGAATGTTTCCTCGTGAAGAATGATGGATGGGGTGGCGTCAAACTAGCGTGGTGTAACTTTGAGCACGCCCACCGTACATAACATACTGAAGTGCTATGGATATATACCACCTCCCATTTGCGTTGTATACCTTAGCCTGTCGACTTCATAATTACCATCTATCTTGGGTTGTCCATCTGTTTGCGCAGTTTGAGGATACGGGTGGTTCCTCTTTCAACTCTGAGCTCGGCCGCTTGGGTAATCAATCTAATTGAAGGTGGAAGTGATCGTCATTCGGATTGACGCTTTCCATGCTCACAAACTGGATCCCAGGACATTTCCTCGAAACATCTCATGAGCAAAAATAGCACCTAGAAGAAAATTACAAAGTCCACGTCAACGTCGCAGGACGCCACCACCCATGCGACCGATGTTCTGTTACGCAGATGTCTCCATGTGCACCTAGCTCCGTGGAGTGAATTGCCGATCCTCCAATGACCCCACATATAGACCCTGGCATGCGTATGCGGGACCCCCAGAATAGACTTAACCCAACTGAACGTGGGGAATGTGGAACAATTCCACTCAAAGATGCGTGGGTACTAGTTAACAGTGAAGCAGACATCCGAGGTGTTTTGAGATATTCCCGGGACCGTGTTTATCGCCGTGTTCACTATAGTGCAACCACGGACCGTTCCCAACCCTATTTCCAAACATCACAAAACCACCAACAGCTAAAACCCCTAGAATTTACTATGGCCTCAGAAGCTTACAAGCCTCTTCCACCTTCCCACGACGCTCCTCTCACAGGTACCACCCCTGCTTTCGCAGTAGAACTTCAGTGACCTAACAAATCTCAGCAATTGTCATAGGCGCTGGCCTAGGTGGCTGCGCTGCGGCCATCGCCCTTCACCACCATGGCCATCGCGTTCTCTGCGTCCTCGACAAGGTACGGGCCTTCAACCGTCTTGGAGATTCACTTGGTCTTGGAGACAATGCATTCAAACTGCTTGCAAAATGGGGGTGCGAAACGGATGAAATCAAGCGCATAGGCAACCAGGCAGAAAACATGACAATCCGCCGATGGAGTGACGGGAAGGTTCTAGCTGAACAGCCGTTGATGGACATGGCTGGATATATCGGTCACCGTGGCGATTACCATGATGTGTTTCTCGAGTGGGTAAGGAGAAGAAACATTCCCATTCGAATGGGGTGCGAGGTGGTGGCCTACGAGGACGTCGATCCGCAGCCGGTTATAACCTTGAGATCCGGCGAAAAGCTTACTGCAGACGTGATTGTCGCTGCTGATGGCATCAAGAGTTTGGCAAGGCCGCTAGTGCTGGGCATGCGAGATGATCCCGTGAATTCGGGGTATGCCTGTTTCCGGGCGTTCTTTCGTCCGACCAAGGAGCAGAGAGAGGACGAACGGCTGAACAAGTACATGAAAGACGATTGTGTGAACTTCTGGATCGGGCCGGACTTGCATGTCGTGCAGAACACGCTGAGGGGAGGCGAAGAATTCAACTGGATACTGACGCACAAGGACGATGGAGATGTGCCTGAGAGTTGGTTCCAACCCGGTGACATGGAAGAGGTGAGAAGACTGGTGCAGACGATCGATCCGGATATAAGAGGTATCATCCAGGCCACCGAGCAGTGTCTCGATTGGAAGATATGCTATCGAGAGCCACTGAGTACGTGGGTGAGCCCCAAAAGTCACCGGATAGTATTATTGGGAGATAGCTGCCATGCTCATTTGCCCACCTCTGCACAAGGCGCCAGTCAGGCAGTGGAGAGCGCTGGCGTTCTTGCAGTATGTCTGAGGATGATCCGACGAAAGGATGAGGTCCGTATTGCAACCAGGTGCTACGAGAGGTTGAGGTTCGCGAGAACGCGGGCCAGCCAAACTAACGGCGAGGATTTGCGCGATCGCTGGCACAATTGTCTGAAGAAGGTAGACGAAAAGCGAGAAATCGACGCTGAGGATGTGAAGATCAAGGTATGCTCACTATTACCCGAGCGCGAAGTTCCAAATGCTTACTAGATGCCTTTGAAGAATCGCTGGTTATACTCTTTTGACGCTGAAAATGATGCTATCAAGCGATGGGAGAGCACGAGGGCCATCGTGCTTGCAGATTTCGAAAACGGAACAATAACCCCGTTGTGTTGATGGAGTATCTTCACAGAATAAGTTGCCTTTGAGCTCCTGTCGAATATCCAGCTTTCCTAGACCAGATTGAAGAGACCTTATCGGTCAAGAAAATCGAAGAATCGAGACAATGCCGGCTTGAGCGAAAAATGGTCGCGAATCGAAGTAGTAATCCGTCCCTAACCGTGAGCTACCTTCACGCCCGCTAGGCCTCTCGAATATGTCCTCGCTTGTGGTCAAATATACTATGGGAAGCCAGTGGGACCCTTCTTAACGAGGTATAACATCAATTGAAGCCTACTGCCATACCGCTCAATTCCAGTCACATTTTCGAGCCACTCTGCCCTCGGCCGAAGAATCCATGTACAACACGCAGCCTAACATGTTCTCCAACTCCAGTCATGTAATGACCATTTTTTTCATGGCTTTCTCGCACAGCGGGACTCCTCAGGTGCACCCCGTCCAGATACTCCCAATTTTCGTACACCTCCACTGTTCTTACAAAGTTACTACCTTCGTTGGCCAATACCGCGTATGCCTTAGTTCCCCCTTCGTTTTTTTCAACCTGCTCAACGACTCTTTTCCAATTTTCGAGCACCTTAGGAAGAGTGCCAGGCTTATACTCCTCTGAAGATAGCACGACGGCCGGATCAGAAGGGACAAGGGATGATGGTTTGACCTTCTTTTGCGCGACAAAATTGTCGTTGTGGACTTCGGGCGCTGATGCCAAAACCTCGCCCGAGCCCATTAAAGAAATGAGCTCCTGCACCGGGGAAGCAGTCATGTGCGATGCATTCGCCTCCGGAGATGTGTACTCTTCGATCATGTAGATCTCGGTTCCCGAGACGTCGTTCAGGGGAACTGTCGCAATGTATCGACTCACTCCCGGCTCTTCGGCTTTGGAGAACTCGACAATCTTGTGGAACGCTGCAAGGACCTGGACGAAGAAAGTCAATACAGGCAAGGCATGTGCATACTGGGAAGCCATGCGGTCCACGATGCGCGACGCGACAAGATAGAGTAGCAACTAAAAGAAGCAAACCTTTTCACGAGCCTCATTGCTCTTACAGACAATCCTTGCCGTTGTAACAAACTCAGACATACCTAATCCGTCTTCAGGAACTTATTACGCAGGTGAGGTTGGGATGGCAGAGCCCTTGGAAGGGAGTGATTCCAATGCTGGGTAGTGGTGGCGCCAACGAGAAACCGTTGCTCGAAATAATCGGCAGTAATGGCAATGTTCGAAATCACGGATTTGAAATTCAGGGGTGACGAGCAGAGGACGTTGACTTTGCCTACCAATCAATATAAAAGGGCTGACAACAACTGGGAATGCTTTTCCGAAGCCGTTCTACAAAGTGCTTTATCGTGGCGCGACGCGAGTCACGCCTCCTCGTCCATATATAACCCTTCCAAGCACACTTATCACCGCAACGACCAAATACTTGTTCGGTCCGGATGAAGGACGCAAAGTTCTAATGTTTCTAGCAGGATTCAAGTAAGACTATACTTCTCCTAGGATATTGTAGAATGAGAATATCTACAAAGAGGCCGCCTCCTCTCTCCGTCGCACAATGGACACCGGAAACCACATACTCTAGAGTAGCCTCACCTACCTGCACATAGTTCGACGGGTTCTTGGGGATAGCCACAGACCCAAGCCCTCCTACCCTAGTTTGTTACGTTGAATTTTCGCATACTTCTTGTCTGGACGCGCCGGGTGGTATCCGGGGTGGTATTGGAGATCAAGTGTTCCTGCTTGACTGGAACAGTTCCCTCCAGGTTCTCTTGGGGACAATGAGGTAGTGGTGTGGTCGTAATCTGCCTTCCCGTTACCCAGGAACCTGCATTCTCGAAAAGCGATATCCCTCTCGCAGAAGCGACGGTTGCTTCTAGCGCCTGAATTCTTCCTTCTAAACGCATCTTCTCGTCTATTAGCATTTTTTTCTCTCCACCCCAACCATTCTTCTCGTCGTCTCGATGCCTCTTTTCCGCATCCCACCGCATCCTCTCATCATTCCAGCGCCTCATTTGTTCAAGGAAGCGTATCCTCGCTTGACCCAGTAGATTCTGAGCATCGTTCAACTGCTTTTTGACATCGCTCAAGGTGTTCTGGACAAGCATCCTCATGACTCTTTCAGTCATCATCTCCTCATACCGTGTAGGTTCTCTTCCACGCTTCGCCCCTGCTGTTGTTTGCCTTGGGAGAGGGCGAAAGTTTGTCTCGAACCATTTGTGGCCCCGATGTACGAGTTCCGCGGCTTCATTCTCAGTTGGCCGAATGTTTGCATCGTCTGGTACCGCACCGTACCGCCGCCGCCACCATTCCGCAGTGCACCATAATCGGGGACACACCTAAACAGATTAGCGAACTATTTCATAAACCTTTCCCAGGATTCGGAATCGTTGGATCGTACCTTGCCATTGTGGCTCGTTTGGCGGCAGTGCATGCATCGACGCCCGCAGCCACGCGGATGTTTTGCCTTGCATTCTACCAGCCGCCATAGCCCACATTGGAAACACTTGGGATGGTCGTCCGTGACTCCTACGCCCTCTGGCACGTCCGTCTGTTCAACTGGTTGATACGGGGCTAGGTATCGCTCTGGGGCGAACTCGATGATGACCCTGCCGCTTTCATTTCCTTCATGCCGGGAGTGAGTACTCCCATCGCTGCGAGGGTTGACATCGCTGCCAACGATAGCATTCGACCTCGTCAGGGTGTTGTCTTTTGGTGGGTTACCAAAGCCTGGACTGGGGTTGATTCCGTGAGTAAAGCGGTTGTCTGCCGCTGTTCCTGCAACTCCAGCGACTCGTGCGACTCCTGCAACTCCTGCAACTCCTCTTCCTTCTCGCCCGACTTCGCCCCTGATTTCCTCTTTAACCCGTACCATTTCTGGTGCAACGGGAGTATGGTTAGGGTACATCGTTGCCGTTGGGGACTTGAGGTAGAGACTGTGGTTGTGGCGGTGAGAGGGAAAGTCCGCGGGAAGGCAGACACACCACCAGAAATTTAACGACTGCCGGATAAGGAAGGCACGCGTAGCCGCCATATACGGCAGGCCTGAACCGCGAAACTGACCGTCGGGACCTCTTAGAACACCAAGACTCCAATAATATAGTCCGGTAAGCCATTTATATTATTCCGACGGAGGTGGTGCACTCTTACCGTGTTGTGATGTCCCATATCTATCAGTCACTCTGGTATATTACCACTTCCATGCCTCTTAATCCCGATCTTTGCAAATTGCGATCGACAAATTCATTCACACGCTCTACCTTATTCCGTTTACTTATCCTTAGTACACTAGGTCGGTGGAGACGTGTATGCCCGCGATTCCACAGCCTTTCTCACCGGTCATCTTTCACCAGTCACGCTGAATTCAGTGTTGCACGCCCCAGTTACGTTCCAAGGCCGTTAGCGCGATGTGGCGGCGCATGAGAGGCACTGGTGGGCGGGCACAGCCAATCTCCTCTGTTTTAAATGTATGCCCTATATCATCTCAGAAGGGAATGGAGGTCTCATACAGGAGAAAGAGTGTAAAGCACAAACCTCACCCTTCATGATCAGGATTCTGTAGGCGTAGGCCTATTTCCTACAGCCGCTGGAGGAATGTAAATAGCCTCTTGGACCAAAGCGAAGATGTGGGTGTGTGCGGGAGGTAACGAATGGGTTATACAACGGGACGCGAGACGGTGGACGTGATGAAGGGTGATCCGAACTGGAATGGATTGTACTGGAAATTGCGAGGGAATGAGTGGAAACCAGTGAGGGTAGATGGACCGTTTTGCAGGTGAGGTTAGACGAGAAGATAGCAAAGCATGGAAATGGGGAGGCGTGTATCAGTAGCGTTCATTTGCAAGAGTCTCATTACCCGGTAGTACATTATGAAAGGGTCTCAATTTCTCCGTCTGCTTAGGGGGTGAACACCCCGTTCCCTGAGCTACAGGTGTTCTCATAGCCCTCTGCGCCATCCTTCACTCCTTGATCTGGCCTGCCATGCCGTTGCAGGCGTCGACATAACGACGTGCAACCCATCGTTCACGTAGGAGCAGGCACTCGGCCATGGCGAGCGCCTCGTCTTTTTCCAGGGGCTTCTCATCCGCGTATGGGTTCAAGCTTTTGGAAAATGTGTCTTTGTACTTGGCCTCGTCCCACCTCATATCCTTCATCATCTTCCAGAGGAGGTGCGCTGCCACTACCAGTCCTTTGGTAGGACTGTTATCCTGGCACCCCCTTCTTCGCTCCCCTCGCTATCCTCACCTCCCTCGCTATCCTCACCTCCCTCGCTCCCTTTGCTCGATACCATATCCGCATCCTCCATCAACACATCCGCGCCGCTGTCGCCGGCCTCTTCGCCGACCCCCTCTTCGCCCTTCTTCTGTTGCTCCTCGTTCTGCTGCATTTCGGCACACAGGACCACCAGCGTTATGATCAACCTGAGCAACCCGTTATAGGGGAGAGGCAAGTCAAGATCTTTGAACATCGCGCCTCTTTACGCGCTGCCTTCTCTCGCGCCCTCTCCAACTCTGGGGCCTCAACGACCCTAGGGTTGGACCCCTAGAACTACGGGAGTTTCAGCTCTTGGCCTTGCCCAGGGTTATTGTAGGCGAGCACGTTCGTTAGCAAGGGTTTCGATATCTTCGGGGCTTATCTTGCCGGCAATCGATCTATAGGATGGTCAGAGTGTCGTGAGTCGCGTCGAATGGCACGAAAGCTATTAGGTCTGTGATGAAAAGGGACTCTAATAAGCTGTCGTGCTCTAGGAGTTCCCCCTCTCTCGGATTGCCCTGTATTAGCAGCCAGAGCATAAATACGATGTTATTGCAGTCCTCGTCCTCTAGTACGGGGCCTTTCCAAACTTCCGCCAACTCGGTAATCCGCGTGCGCATGTGCTCGAAAGTCTCGCCTCTCCACCATCCATCGAGCGGGTCGACCAAATCCACGTCCGGGAGAGGGTCGTCGTCTTCTTCGTCCGAGTAAGTAACCCCTTCCTCGTCCCACAGCCGTTTAGCTCCGGACGTTGCCAACAAACCCATCCCAGTCGCCACCCAACTCCTCCCTTTTTCTGCTCTCATCTTCGCGAACGCCTCTAGCTGTTAGTCGTGCTGTGGCATTGGAGCCGTCATTGAGAAGGGTCGACAGGCGTGGCGCTTCGCTTCGTTCTGGCTGACGTGCGGTGCCAATGTATGGTAGAGCATTGCTCGACTGGTGTTGTCCCATATCGCTGGGATTTGCAGTGACGGTGCCCTGGCCCTTGGGGTAGTTCAGCTCTCCAGCGCGTGCACATTCCTAATCAAATAGTTGCCTTTCCCTTTGAAAGCAACCTTTGCGTCGACGATGTACAACATCCCGCTGCCCCCACAGCCCTCCACGCCTTTCTCTCCTTGGAATGGACGTAGATTCCCCATGGGTCTGGAGCAGCCCAGATCCTCAGGCCTCTCCTGGCGGAGTCTGTACAGGCCTCGAGCTCTTCTGGAAGCTCGTGAATATTGGTCCAGTGCATGCGAGGAAAATCGATGTACTTGTAAAAGTCGCTTAGTGGGAGCGGCCTCAGTACCGTTCTCCTTTCGCTGCTGGCCGGGCTGCGCCATCTGCGGCCCTTCAGCGCCTCCGTGAATTCCTTCACCTCTTTGTGGCTGGCTACCGCATCGTCGGCTGAACTATCGTACTGAAGACCCAGCTGTTGAGGTGGCTCCTCTTCATCTTGCTTGCTCTCTTTCTTCGGGCCTGTGGTTTGCTTCTTCGACGCTCGCACTCGCGGGTATAGATTCGTAGAAACGGGCGAAGCAACACGTAAAATGCGCGAGACGACCAGCAATGAAGGCTCCGGAAACCTTTAGGGCGACACCACCAGCATCCAGGCAAGATGGCCAAGCAATAGCAGGTATGTACTTGGCCGTCTCTTCTGCCTCTGTAGCCCTCTAAATTATACAGTACTCATAGCTGAAGGAATTCAGACGACGAGAAAAGGACAAGGGGAAGACAAAGAGCCGCTATGGTCTCCCACTTACTCCTAGTCTGTGAATGACATGGTCCATGTTACGACAGGGACGGAAGAACGGGCTGCAATCCGTCGCCCGTGCCTCTACCAAACCTCCATCGCTACCAATAGCCCGGTTGACGTGCTCTAGAACAATGGATAAGGCTGAGCGTGTTTCGGTTCTGGGAACCGTTGAGAGGTGTCGTCAGTTTTTCCTTCACATTCCCGGCCCGTCCCATGTTGTCGTGATCGACGCAAGGGTCCCGCTTCGGGTTAGCTCCTTGGACGACCACCCATCAACGTTCGAGTGTTCTCCATTTCCTACCTCTGCCAGAATTTCTTGCGATAGCCGGGTCGATATTGACTTGATGAATACAGTCTTTGGGATTATTTTTGATGCCTCTGTGTACCGCCATCTTGCCCGGGGTTCTACGATCAAACGTCATGCAACTCACGATCTTATGCCCGAAACCCAGTCGGTAACAGTTTCAGCACCGACCTTTCCTTTATGCGCTTGCTCCGCACCCCTATGGTTCGACCATGCGACAATGGACTTGTTCCATAGGAACGCTTAGCGGCCGCGAACCGCCAGTTCTGACTATGGCCAAGAGGGATGGGAAAATTTGGGAGAGCCTCGGCGGCTGTCGCAGCGCGAACCAGTGTCAAATGGCGCTTTCTGCAGGCACGCGATGATGAAGGGGGATCCGCAGTACCATGATGGAAGTGACGACGAGATGACAGGAGGCAGCGGCTCACATCCAGGACCGAGTATAAGTATCCTATCGCATCCTGTACTTCGCTCCTCATCACAGCTTCTCAGTTCATCACATTCGCTTCTTGCTTCGGCAACTTTACATTCTTTCGAGTCTGGTCACTCCTTTACTGTTCGATTCTACGTTCAATATTTCAACTACCCGTTCCCAATTCCAAATACCAGTCACAATGAAGACCGCAGTCATCCTTGCTTCCGTTCTTTCGCTCGCCCTGGCCAGCCCCATCCAGACCCGGCAGAGCAACCTTCAGCCCTTCACCGGTGCCCTTGCCGGCATCGCGGCTACCCCCATTGTCAACTCCAACAACGCGAACCGCCCGTTCCAAGTGAAGGGTGACACCTTTGTGAACTTGGCTGCCGCGGTGCAGAGATCCTGCGACCAGCAGTTCAACGCGTGCGCGAATGCGGCGAACGGTGGAAATAAAAGTCTCAGCGTGGCGGCTTGCCAGGCCCAGCAAGGTGAGTTGTGTAAATACTAAAGGGACAACCTTGGAACGTGATGAGGGTAAACGCTAACGAGTACCAAGACCAGTGCAGTGCGGCTAGCCAGGGGAACAATGGGAATGCAAACAACCAGGGCCAGAACCAGAACCAGAACCAGAACCAAAATGGAGGTAACGCCGGCAATGCATGCAGGGCGAAGAACTAGAGGAGGAACAACGAGTGAAGGGAGACGGTGTGATTGTGGGAACGGATTTACTAACTTCTAGTAGGACTTGACTGTCTCTAGAAGATATCTTGACCCAAAATATCAACCAGTTGTGACCAATGTGTGTATGTAACAAGGAAGCAGTGAATGCATGTCTGAACTTGTGAGCAACAACGGCAAAAAAGAAATCGTGCTTCCATGACTCAGCCGAGGTTTGAACTCGGGACCTTCAGTGGAACTAACAGGTGTTTAGACTGCCTTGTTAGACTGACGTGATAACCAACTACACCACCGAGCCTGTTTTGAAAAATTGCACTGAATAGAGGTCCATATCCGGCTCAGCCTCGACGGCAAACAGAGTCCAGTTACAAAGTTGAATGGAGGCGGATTGATGAAATGTGGATCCTATTTGCAAACGATGGTATTGATTGGTATCGAGCTACACCGCCATGACTGGAATAGAACGGGGTTGAGAAGGCGCCATGACCAGGATATCGTGTCCGCAATTCGGCAAAATAGGGACCGCGGAAAACAACTACGGTTTCGGCATCCCGGATTCGCTACTCTGTAAAGGAAAAGAATCGAGGGCCTGTAGCTTTACCACGAAGCTCCTCACTATTGTCTTCAACCACCGGCCCCTATGATCGGCCAGTGCATCCTGGATCCTCGGTGTGTGCGGCGCCGAGTCGTGTCGACTCTCAAACAGCATGGGCCTGCGGCTCGATGGACAGCACGAACTAGGCGTTAGCACCCGCTCGCGGATCCGCAAACTTCTGGGTCTGCCCGAATTCGCCATTATTGGACTCAGGACGGGGGGAGGCGGGTGGTGAAGTCTCTGTTGCGAATGCCGCCGAAAAGGGCGAAAAGGAGCGGGTTCGCTGCCCAGCACCCGATGAGATGAAAGGCGAGTCGATTTAGACAAAGGAGAGCGTAAGGGGACCAACGGTGGTCAGAGCACAGCAAACCGAAAGCGAAAAAGAAAAGAGAATTAATGGACAGATGACTGCTGAAATCTGAGCGTGGGAGAGCCTCAACAATCGTTAGAACGCGCGTGGGATGTTGTGCTGAACCGCATGTGTGAAGTGGTGATCCCGCGCACGGGCCACCCGTCCCTGGCACGGGCTTATCGGAACCTCCAGGGCTGCAGCGTCTTGAGTCGCCCGTCGTCATCGCGAAAGAAAAAGTCGGTTCAGCGTCAGCTCTTCTCGACGCAACCACCACCGGCCATCGTCCATCGCTGTCCCTTATTCCTCTCGTTCTCCCTCCCCCTCGACGTCCTTGCCGTCGTCGACAGCCCAATGGCCCCCCACATGCGGCCGCTCGCCGCCTCGGCAAGTCTTCTCTCACAGCAGCTGTCACAAGCAGGACGTCGGTCCTATGCCACATCGCGGCCAGCTTTGGTCGCCAGCAGGGCTCAATGGGCTTCACGGCCTACATTCCATCAAATTGCTCTGCGGCAGTCGATTAGACGACAGTCAACGGAGGCGGGAGCTCCTCCGCCAGCTCCCAAGAGGCGGTTCAGAGTCCTGCGCTGGACATGGCGCCTCACATATATGCTGGGCCTCGCAGGGTTGGGATACATTGGCTACAGCACCTGGGAGATGCGGAACCCAGAAGATCAGCCTGAGCCCGATCCGAGCAAAAAGACGTTGGTCATTCTCGGTGGGTGCCCCATAGCTAACAGGACATGAGCGCAAGCGCTGACTCACTACTCAGGAACCGGCTGGGGATCTGTATCGCTGCTCAAGAAGCTCGATACCGAAAACTACAATGTGATTGTGGTGTCGCCGCGCAACTACTTCCTCTTCACACCCCTGCTCCCCTCATGCACGACGGGCACCATCGAGCACCGCTCCATCATGGAGCCGATCCGTAACTTCCTGAGGCACAAGAAGGCCGCGGTCAAGTTCTACGAGGCGGAGGCGACCAAGATTGACTACGAGAAGAAGGTGGTCTACATCAATGACCAGTCGGAAATCAAGGGCGACATCTCTGCGACCGAGGTGCCCTTTGACATGCTGGTTGTGGGTGTAGGTGCTGAGAACGCGACGTTCGGTGAGTATTGCATTCCCAAATTATTTCAATCAAGCTAACAGGTTTAGGAATCCCAGGAGTCCGCGAGCACGGTCTCTTCCTGAAGGAGGTCAGCGATGCGCAGCGCATTCGCAACCGCATCATGGACTGCTGCGAGACGGCCACCTTCAAGGACCAGCATCCCGAAGAAGTCAAGCGCCTACTACACATGGTGGTCGTGGGAGGTGGCCCCACGGGTGTTGAGTTCGCCGGCGAACTCCAGGACTTCTTCAACTCGGACCTGAAGAAGTGGATCCCGGAGATTCAGGAGAACTTCCATGTGACGCTCGTTGAGGCGCTGCCGAACGTGCTTCCCATGTTCTCCAAGCAGCTCATTGAGTACACGGAGAAGACTTTCAAGGAGGAGACGATCACGATCCGCACCAAGACCATGGTCAAGAAGGTCACAGACAAGTACATTGAGGCCGAGTCGACAGGCCCCGATGGCAAGAAGCAGACGGAGCGAATGCCATACGGCCTTCTTGTGTGGGCCACGGGTAACGCCCTCCGCCCTGTGGTCAAGGACCTCATGGACCAGATCCCGGCCCAGAAGGACTCCCGCCGTGGTCTCGCCGTCAACGAGTACCTCGTTGTCAAGGGCACTGAGAATGTGTGGGCTGTGGGCGACTGCGCCGTTGCCAACTACGCGCCGACTGCTCAGGTGGCGGCCCAGGAAGGCTCATTCCTCGCCCGCATGTTCAACAACATGGCGAAGACGGAAGCCATCGAGACTCAGCTAGCCCAGCTCTCGGAGGCTCAGGAGAAGGCGCCCACGCAGGAAGCGCGCGAGAAGGTGTTCCAAGAGATCAAGGAGCTGCACAAGAGGCTGCGTCGCGTCAAGCAGGTTGGCCCCTTCCAGTACTCTCATCAGGGCTCGCTCGCCTACATTGGGTCGGACAAGGCCGTGGCCGACATCTCGTGGTTCGCAGGCAACCTGGCGACTGGCGGGACCATCACGTACTTCTTCTGGCGCAGCGCGTACCTGAGCATGTGCTTCAGCACGAGGAACCGCGTGTTGGTGGCCATGGATTGGGTCAAGGCGAAGATCTTTGGCCGTGATGTGTCGAGGGTGTAATGCCTTGATGGCCCGGTGTTCCTACAAAAAGTCGTCCTGCCGATGCCTATGCATATGTCTCAGCGAGCTCTGGCTACTTGGATTTGTCGGGAGCGATGTCACGTATAGTACCCCATTTGCTGCCATGTAATAATTTTGTGTATTTGAGTCGGTGTAAACCTTTCCTGGTCTGGGTTTGATCCATTGGCGTTTCTTCTGGCGAGCGAGAGATTTATAGAGCTTTGGTTTTCTTTTGTCGTCCGCGAAGCAGATGGGTGCATCGGATAGAAGACTGTAGTGCACTTGGAGAAGAATACATATTACGTGTACCATGCCTCACTGATCATCCATATCCGTCGTGGTCCTCCCATGTTCTATGACGTCTCCCATCTGTTCAACAAGGTTCATGGTTAGTCTCCTTCCGGCGTTAGTGGGTTTGTGTTGGTTCTCTGTGACGGTGCCCAGGCTGCACCTATGGCGGGGAAAGTCACAGGATTGTGTTCCTCTAGTCTCGCGTCTCTTGATTGGAAGACGGAACGGGCTGGAGAGAAGGAAGTTGTAGGTGTGTAGGTGGAGGAGGGAATGATTTGATAGAGGCATTCACCTTTGTGTTACACAGAAGCATCAAGTATAGAGATCGGTGGAATGCTCGGGATGCCGAGGCCTACCCAGGTGACGCTAGTGGCGGGGAACATTCACCCCTCCACCCTAAGTACCCAGCCTAAGATAACCGATAAGGGAAGGGTCCTAATTGTCCTAATGGTCCCAATGGTCCTAATGGTCTCGAATTCTCCTATCTAGGTAATCGTCCATTGTCCTAATCTTATCGCTTCCCGCGCTCACAACGCCAAACCCGTCCATGTCCATGCCAGTCACGCTTCCCTTTCCCACCCTCCTAGAGATAGCGGAAACCTGCGGCACGACTTGGCCTCCTCCGGGTCATCCGCTTCTTGGGCGTGGGTGCGCCGTCATCCACTCTCCCCCATGCTCACGCTAATGATGACTCTCCGCCATCTCCGGTGTCTCGTCGGCCACCTCTTGTAACGGTGTCGAGTACACACTCACTTCCTCCTCTCCTTCTCCGACTACCACTCTTCCTCCTCTTTCTTCTTGGTAGTCCCATCTCCCGTTTCGTGACATACCCACACTATCCAAACACATCGACGCACACCCGCTTCCCTATCTCCGCCGCCCATCCTCGGTCCCCTCGTAGTCACCGTAGTCACACCAACTACCAAGCGTCACTATTCCTATTCCCCGAAGAACGGCCTTTACAAGTCTCCGAAGAGGCCCAGCCTAACACGAGCACCGGGTCTGCAAGTACAGAGTCAGCTCGAGATCAGCCTGCAACTGCGCCTCCGTGGCTGGCGCTTGGACAACTCAACACCTGAGCTCACCACCTTGTCGCGTGCCTCAGTTAGCACGAGAGCAGTCTTGCAACATATACCCGGAGGCCATACAGTTGCAGGCTTTCTGTGGCCATTCTACATTGCCCTGGGACTATCAGACTATCAGGCTGCGGCCGCCCTTTATATACGGCGCTCCTCCACGGCCCCTGGGCTGATCCCGACGACAACGCCATCGCTGCGTCTATGACAACATGCCGCCCTACCTTTCTCCCCTCCACCTAGTCAAACCCTCCTTACCAGAACACTGCGAGCCCGCCAATGCCTTCCTGTACCACCTCTCCGCCTCCTTCCACACCTGCGTCCCTACAAACCTCGCCCTCCTCTCCACCGTCCTCGGCTCCTGCAGCATCGTCGCCTGGCTGTTCGCCCAGCTGCCTCAGATATACAAGAACTACAAACTACAATCGACGTCAGGCCTGAGCCTGTTCTTCCTCGTAGAATGGCTTCTCGGCGACGTCTCCAATCTGGTGGGTTGCATATTCACCGACCAGGCCTTGTGGCAGGTCATCATCGCAGCTTACTATGTGACGGTCGACTGCGCACTGGTCGCCCAGTGGATATGGTACGAGCTGTTGAAGCATGGTCGACCCTGGAGGTCTATATGGACAAAAGATGATATCCTGGACGGCAGCGGCGGTCCAGCAGTCATGCAAGAGGTATGGGACGGTCTCCGAGGTGAAGATCAGACGGAAGTAGGCAATGGCATTGGAAAGACACCAGTCATCGACACCAAGCCGGTTCGCCCCAGCCCAGGGCGCTATATCCCGCACCGTTCAAACCCAATGGATGCCTTCCGGATACCCAACTTTGCTCGGTCCCCTGCCTATCCCAGAGGATCTCCCGGGGCGATGGTGAATAGTTCCCCTTCCAACACGCCTCCGAATAGGAAGGTACGCATGGGCGCCTCTCCGATGCCATCTCCAAAGACGGTGTTGTACATCTCCATGGTGCTGGCCGTTTTGTCGCACACAACGACCGCCACCCCAGTCAGCCCCTTCTCCCCGGCCCCCTATCCTCGATCCGTGTCTTCCTCGCCTTCTTTCACGGCTGCATCCAGTTCGAGCACTACAAGACACATGATAGGTGCACTCGCTTCCTGGCTCTCAACCCTTCTCTACCTCGGATCTCGCCTCCCCCAGCTTTACAAGAACCACATCCGCCGCTCTACGGCCGGCCTCTCCCCTTCCTTGTTTGCCGCCGCCTTCTTCGGCAACTTCTTCTACGCCAGCTCGCTGGTGACGAACCCCTGTGCCTGGGACGACTTTGCGCCCGGAGCGGGAAGAGGTTGGGTGGGTCCAGAGGGCAGCAACCGCGGGGAATGGGTGAAGAGGGCACTGCCATTTTTCCTCGGAGCAGCTGGCGTGCTTGGTATGGATGCGTGCGTGGGGTTCCAGTTCTGGATCTTCGGCGACGGGACGAGAGGGGAGGAGGAGAGAGGAAGGGCCCCCGCTATTGAGGAAGAGGTCGTCGTTGTCACCGACCACGGAATCCGCAAGAGGATCCACCGCCGCTGGAGACGCGCGAGCGGCTGGATGAGAGGCTGGATGCCGAGTGTCAGCGTGGCAGGCACGCCGAGCGTGAGTCGCGCGAGCACGCCTGTGCGGAGCGGGAGTCCTGCGTCGGCGAGAAGTATTGGGTCTGGGAGCCCCCCGAGGGGAAATGCGTTGGAGGAGGCAAGAGGTCTGTTATATGGGACGAGTCCGCGGAGTTATGGGGGAGTCTGATTTAACCGATCAAGAGAGGGATGCGTTACGCTGCTTTATGGATTTCTTTCAAGATTCTCGACTTCTTGCGTTTATCTGGAATTTGGGACATTTAGCCTGGCGTTCTGAGGTGAGAGTAGAGAGCATTATGGCTTCTTGGTTCTTCCCATCGCATTGCATACCACAGGATGGTTGTTGGATCATGACTATTGTTTTGGATTAGACATCATTGATCAACATGAGACATGAGCAAGATCGGCACGATATTACACTCGATATCTTTATATCATCAATCGTATCTTTTACTCCAAGAAGTAGGATTCATATTCTACGTACGAAGTGGAGAGCCACGAGGCTGAAGGTCACATTCCCTGCAGCGTGGCGGAGCAAGGCGTCACTGCGATCCCGTAGTTCTTTACAGGTAGGGACCTAACGTCGCTCCTCCCCAGGGCCCTCTCCGCGGCCAGTCTCAGCTGCCTCTTCAGTTACTCGGCTTTGTCATCGTTAATATCAACATTAGCCGATTGCACCGAGGCTGCAGGTGCGCTTTCGACATCCTTCCCTTCACAACATACACACCTCCGTTCTACCCTCCATTTCTCACCATCTGGCGCAGAGAGGCGGATACACTGCGATCGATGACAGAAGGGATGAATGGAGAAGTGGTCAACTCTCCGGACCGTGGGGATGTGGCCATCTGTGCGAAGTGCAGAGAACCGTCGTATTCACGCAATGAACATACCTACCCGTTGTATTCTCTGAAGGGACGTGCCTGGGACGATTTGCGGGTTTCCGCCGATGAAGGCTGCTTCGATTGTGCCATCATGCAACGCCTTGCACACCAAGTCATACCACCAAGTCATACCACCAAGACTAAGGCCACGCGTGAAAACAATCGAGTGGTCCGGTTTGGCCCGTCTCGGCCCTGAGCCTGACCGAAAAATTTGTGTAGTGTTCAGGTCAGTGACGCGGGTCATATTGTTGGCATTGCAACTCTTCACCCCTCCTGGTCTGCTCAAACCCAGCTGCAAAGAATAGGAACTACACTCATTTATGCTAGGGCAACCCAGTCCTTGGCCGCATGTGCCGGCGTCTGTTCTTCATGGAGCCACTGGCTGCGATGCCTCGTTTCAACAGGCTCAATCATGGCTACACGATTGTCCGTCAAACCACGGCAAATGCAGCTCGGCGGCAGCCCACGTGGATGAACCGCCAGTTCCTATGCGATTAGTTGATGTCGGACCCGCAGAGTCCTCAGATGTCAGGATCTTGGAGACGAACGGGGGACAAACTGGCCTCTACTGCTGTCTGAGCCATCGTTGGGGAAATCTGGTTGCTGCGGCCGGGGATTCGAGTGAACCGGTATCCTTTTCTGCCCGTACGACCGCCTCTAACCTAGAAAGCCGCAAGTATAGGCTGCCGCTTTCCGAGCTCCCAAAGACCTTCCGAGATGCAATCGATTTCGTACGGTGGCTGGGCGTTCGATTTCTCTGGATTGATAGTCTATGCATCATACAAGACGATGACGAGGACTGGAGGCGTCAGGCGAGCCAAATGGCAGCAATCTATCAGAACTCGTACCTCACTCTTGCCGCCACGTGGGCGCCTGACGGTAGCTCTGGCCTCTATCGGAAAACCGGCCGAATTATGGCTCTCGCGCCTTATGTTGTCTATTGCAGACATTCAAACAGTCACTGCGAGTTCGACGAATATGAAGAAACGCGCAACCCAGGCCCCCTTTTGCAACGAGCCTGGGTCTTTCAGGAGAGGGTTTTGTCTCCGAGGGTATTGCACTTCTCCAGTTCGGAGCTGGTGTGGGAGTGTAATTCGAAGACTACATGCGAGTGCAAGGAGTGGCCCTTCGAGGACGGCAGTACTTTGAAGCCAACGTGGACCGCCATTCTTCAATCGGGTGTTAGGGGTGATATAAGGAGCCTGTGGCGTGATCTGGTAGGCCATTATTCCGGGCTGCACATCACCAAACGCAGCGATCGCCTTCCAGCTTTACTTGGTATTGCGAGACGATTCAGAGAGGATCAAACCTCTCGACTCATCGCTGGTTGCTGGGAAGACTGGCTCCCGACAGAAATGCTGTGGCAGAGAAACGGGATGTATGATCCCGTGCGGAGGGACATTACAAGAGCAGACCTGCCATATCCGAGCTGGTCCTGGATGTCGATGGAGTCTGCCGTCGTGTACCCTGGCGGTCAATTATGATGAGATCACTCCCCAGGTCACCCTCGAGAATCTCAGCGTTGATCCCAATGGAAGCATCGATGGGCGCGCTTTCTCTTGGGCTGAAATGACTCTATCAGGTCATATTGGGACCGCACGACTTGCGCGTCATCACGTCTTTTTAGATGAGGATTTTGGAAATGACGTGCCTGGCAGTATGAGGTTCACCATCGACTGTTCCATTCCTGCTTGTGAAGGTGAGAACCATCAAATCTTCTGTATCTGGATGGCCACTTCGGTAGACAACAGGGACGACAGCGTTAGTGTCGAGCTCTCAGACTTTCTGCTCCTGATGCGCTGCGTCGACGAGGTGAAACAGGTATACGAACGGATTGGGCAGATATGGGCGTACTCGGAGTATGAACCTGGGTGTGAACCTACAGAGACTCCTCTGGCGGCTGCTATACGGGGTGAATGGCCTGTTGGTACCATTACGCTCAGGTAGTGATTGCACTGGCCCCGGCCTCTTATTTCTTTGCATCTGGTGAGCGCTTTTTCATTATATATGCCAATGCCGGGAGTCGACGAAGTGATCTCGTAACGGTTGTTTGGGCTTGTCCCATTTGTGATCGAAACCGCAAAGGACAAGCCACACGCTTTTCCATAGAGCTCGAGTATAATATCGAAAGTAGGATCCATCAATCTTCCAGGCCTCTGCTACTATTTTACATGTCGATCTAGCTCAATTATGTGGGGAGCCTCGATGGAGGTACGTCACTACGATGTCCTCGGCGGCCATATGGGCATAGCCCAAACCATGGCAACCGCAGGGAAAAGACGGGATCATCAATGTCGAAAGGTTAGCTAAGTAAACTAATTACTTGATACTTGTAGTGCTAAGTTATCTGTTGGAATTCCTGTGACACTAATCGTTGGAATTGGAACACGAACAAAAGCCTATTCACTACAGCTATATGCTGTACTAGCTCCTAGACTCTAAACTTAACGTTCCAGCTTTACAAAGCCAAGTCAGGTGAACGTCGACGGCCACTCTAAACAATCCCTATGTACTTGGGTGGAGAATGTTAGCGGGATGGAATATCCCTACGATGTACCTAGATACATTATCCCCTTCCCCGCTATTCACGGTAGCCTTGAGGAATTTGACTCAAACCCCGATCGACTCTTAATAAATGCGGCGCTGAGCTATTACCAGAGAAGTTTTATGAGTTAGATGTTACAAGTACATCACGTGACAAGATTGAAGGCTTGAGCGCTCCCATCCAACATTTGAAGCGCCAAATCATCTCTAGCCATGGACGGAGTGCATACGTACCCAACATAAATTCGGCCAAATCTTATTTTGGAAGGGATCCTTCCGGTCAAGTCACCGTGGTCAACGATCCACGTGACGCCAGTCTACGAGGTTCCAATGCCAAGGCTCTGACAACCTCATTCCACCAAGTCCCTACCAGTTCAACATCACACAAAAGCGATTCACATAACAAAAGACAAATGTCGAACTGTATCAACAAGTCCGGGATCACCAAAACCTGGTGACGTCCCGGATCCTGTATTGATTTCCTTCTCTGTGGACGTTCCCTCCCTTCGGGCTAGAGATCTAATCTAGCATGCTACAGTGCCCATTGCAACCCGCTCCCGCTTGAGCCATATGATATACACGAGGGCTCTTATCCTATCCCTCGAAACCTTCTTCGACCCTGAATCCGGAGAAAAAAAAACCTTTAAGCCACAAACGCCTGGTCATGCTCATGTAATCCGTGCTGGGACAGGTCAACCCGCATGGAAACGTAAAGTCCCACCCAATGCAATGCACGCTTTGAACGCAAGCAGCATAAGAGTAAAAAAGTATGTCAAGGAAATAGGCCGGATAGACAGCATGTATGTACTGCCACCGCCCAATGCTAGTGTTGTACAGGTACAAAGGAAAGAAAAAGGAAATACTCATGTGCGCGGTTGGGGAAGACGCAATGAGTTGTAGTCCCAAGGTCGCTCATCAAAGTAAGGCAACGGACCGGCCCGACGCTCCGTGAAGGGCCTCCCGAGGGACTGGTATTGCATCTGATCGTAGGCGATGCCGCTCGCAGGGTGCATGGCCGTCGACGGTGGGGGGACCAGCAATGTATGAACGCCACGGACCGGGCGGTAGGGAGACTGCCGCTGGCTGAGGAAGAAGGAAGGAGACAACTGCCTCTGGCTCGAAAAAGACGCGCTCATAGGTGAAGAACCTGCAGACATGACATAGGGGCTGACCTGGCGGAAGCTAGGGCTCGGATTCTGAGAAGTCTGGCAGGAGAGGCGGGGCCTATCGGTTGCAATCGAGGATTGAGGCGTGGAAAAGGAAGAAGTCACACTCGCTCCGTTGGACGGTCCAGCTGTCGAGGTCGGAGTCGCAAACGACTGCTTCCACTGCATCGCTGGTGGATAGACCATGGCCATAGCGCGACTGCCTGGAGCGGGTAGCGAGAGGTCTTGCCACTGTTGCACTTGGACAGGCGGATTCTGCTGCGTCGCCGGAATGGATAAGCTGGGGAGAGGTGGTAGGCGGTCGACAGGAGCTTGCTGCGGGATGGGCTTGTCCGCGGGGGCCTGCAGAGACGGAATCAGGGGAGCATTGCTGTACGGACCCAGTGCGAAACCATGGGCGACTCTCTTCGCTGGGGGTTCGATGTTGTTGTCCGAGCTCCGCTTGCGGCTGGGAAGAGGTATTGCGTGCGATGGGTCAGACAGGACGGGCGCGACCGGTGACAAGGCCGCGGGCGTGGTCTGAGAGGATAGAGAGGTCTTGTAGCCTGCATAAGCGTATTGCGAGCGGGACGGCGAGTATGACATGGAGTAAGGCGGCGACCTTTGCTGGGCGGGAGGTGAGGGGACGTATTGTTGAGCGGGGGTCAGAAGTAAGGGGGTCGTCGTTCCGATGGGGCTGACGGCATTGGGCGCCGGGAGCCTGGATGCGCGGTCGTAGAAGGTCCCAAACTTTCCGAGGAGAATGTGCCATTCATCCCATTGCTCTTTGGACGTGAACAAGCTGTAACGCATGTTGCTGAGGAATTCGACCTCCATGACGTGGACCTCTTGGACCAAGATGCCGGAGACTTCGGCCCACGTCTTGTTCGTGTACGTATTGTCGTCGAGAACTGGTACCCATGTCAGAGTATGCATGGAGGATTCAGGTCAAGGGAACTCACATTTGTTACCCAGCATCAAGGCAACAGTCAAAAGACGGTACTCGCTCCCTGGCATGCCCTTGACCGTGGGGTTCGCCTTCTTGAGCCTCCAAATGAACAACAGCGCCAGGATGATTACATTCTGGGCCACCTGGGTGGTGGATAATATGGTTCCGACCCATTTCCTGAAAGCTGTCTTGGGGATGGCGTCGGGGACGAGGGGTTGGGTCGGGTAAGGGGAAGCAGAATTCAAGACCTGCTTGAGGGTGGAGGAGTTCTCGAACCAAAATAAGCACGTAATCTAAGGTTTGGTTAGCATTGTCCCGGAGGCAGGGCTGGAGGGTGAGAACGGACCTCGGCGGCCAGCTGAGGAAGCGACTCCTGGGGAGTGCGGATCGACTTTGGAATCTGCAGATTGGGTGCAATGGTCGACTTCTTCTGTGGTTGTGCTTGTGCCTCGCTCGCTTCTCTTGCGACTTGTTGTACTTGTGGTTGCTGTTTTGAATGTTGGTGGGGAGGAGTCCTTTGGATGGGAGCTGCGGCGAGGGAAGTTACCGCAGGCAAGTGATAGTAGTGGTCGTTCCGCGGAGCGTCTCTGGCTTGGAAGGAGGCAACGCTGGCAGCCAGGCCACTATTGGGAGGAGTGGGTACATGGACAGCGGACCTGAAGACATCCAAATCATGGGCCGATTGTATTCTGGGGAGCGGTAGCTGCATCTTGTGTGTGGCCTTGTAGGAGGGAGGAGAGGGAGCGGGAGAGAAGTCGAGGGAGGGGAGGCGGACGGCGTGAGGCATGGGATGGAGAGACTCTAGGCTGCACATGAAGGAGTTGTTTGTCCTGGTTCGACGACGACGACGACGACGACGACGACGACGAGGAGGAGGAGGAGGAGGAGGAGGAGGAGGAGGAGGAGCAGAAGTAGAAGTAGGAGTAGTAGTAGCATGAAGATGAGGAAT
>JAFHBW010000245.1:0-38025 GCA_019022765.1 Westerdykella sp. P71 | reverse complement strand
ACCGGAGCCTGGGGGGGGGGGAGGGGCGAGAGTTTGTCGTTCTGAATGATAATGACTGTTGCTCAACCTAAAGAGACGTCCGGGAGACTTGCGTTACGAGCAGATCCAATGCCCCCAATTGAATTCACGCACATGATGATTATTGATTGACTTGTATTGGTATCCATGTTCCGGTTCCCTAACCCCAATGCGCCCATGCCCTCATGAAAAAAAATGTATATATATCATACAACGCAAACGCGCCTCTCAGACAAGAACCTCGACCGAACCCAAGAAGGAGGGGAAAAGAAAACGCAAAACAGACCCGCTACCCTCCCCACTCCCCTCACACCACCACTCAAAACATCATCATCATCCCCCCCTTATCTCCCGGTTTCGCCCCCTCCTGCGGCGTATCCTTCGGCCCCCCGACGGGACTCCCCGTCGCAAAGAACAATATCTTGATGGCGATGGCCAACCCCGCATGCAGCGCGAGCACGACGACGAGCAGGATCTTGGACGTCTTGACGTCCGTGGCGGACAGGACGGGGTACAGGTTTCGCAGGAGGAAGAAGGCGGAGGCGGCGAAGCCGAGGGCGACGAAGATGAGGTTGAGTACTGCGATTGTCGTTAGTGTCGATTCCTCCAACTTCCCCCAACTTCCTCTTTTTCCCCCTTCGTATTTTCCCCCTTCGTACATGAGGGAGAAGGAAAGGGTCGGTCGGTGGTTCGCGGAAGAAAAAAAATAAAAATATAAAAAGCAATAGGGATAGAACTCACTCGACAGCGGACTCCAGCTCACCAACGCCACGGGGATCCACACCAAATCCGCATACCCATACAAACAAACACACTCCAGCAAACTCGCGCCTTCGACCCCAAACCACCACCTCAGCACCCCCCAAAGCCCCACGGGCACAAGACCCGTATACCCGTAAATCAGGCCCGCGCCGCCGCTCAGGAGGCGGAAATCGTACGCGAAGTGGCCTCGCCCGCTGTGCGCCAGGTACTGGCTTATCGTGCCCGTCAGGAAGAGGATGACGACGACGGTCGTGGCGATCCAGACGGGGCCGTACAGGTCCGGGTTGCCGTCCAGCACGTCGAGGAAGTTGGCGCGGGGGTACAAGGTGGCGGTGCAGCGGCGGAGGACCTCTGCGGTGTCGACGTCAAAGGCTTGGGCGTAGAAGGAGAGGGTCCAGAGGTAGTGTTTTCGGTTGGGGGAGCCGTTGTTTGTGGAAGAGGTTGCGGGGCCTGGGAGGAAGGAGGTGGATGCGTCGGGCGGGATTTTGGTGGAGGTGGAGGAGGGGGTTTCGAAGTCTATGGGGATGGTCAGAGGATATATTGGTAGAGCAGAGGGGATTGAAGTAGGAGTCTTACTGGAGCTGTGGAATTCGAGGTCTTCTTGGAGATCGGTATGGCCTAGGTCGCCCTGTCCCATCGATGTGAGCTTCAATCTACGAATGATGACAAGCTTCAAGCAGCCGTAACAGCCAGCTAACGGAGCTCGAAGCTGTGCTTTACCTCCTGGTCCACATCCACCACGACATCATACCCGCGATTCGCCATGGTTGCGGTTTGTTGTGCTTGGTCGGAGCTGGAGGGAAGCTGTCCGGCCAGATTGCTTGCCCATGCTCGGTTCATGTCGCGTCCCTGTCCAATGTCATCATCCCGTTCGGCTTAGTCAGCGGGGTGCCTGAATAGGCAAGTTGCTCAATGTGAATGTACATTATCGGGGTGCAGTATATAAAGGACTATGTATGCCGGATATTTTCCGAAGTTATTTCGATCAATATGTTGCATTTCAATCATCTCCGGTCCCAAACAGAGACTCATCCTGGGTCAATCTTCCATAGAAATAAACCATGCATATCCATAAATGACTCCACCCACCAAGTCACCACTCTCCAAAACACACAACGAAACATCTCATAACCAGGATGATAAATTATAATGCTACGAAAACCTCCCAACCCCGCTCATCACCCCTCCCTTCTCTCTCACGGTTTCACCTCCTCCTCCTTGTCCTGCGCAATCGGCTCAATATTCCAAATCGTCTCCGCATACTCATCAATACACCGATCACTGCTAAAGAAGCCCATCCGCGCCACCGTGAGGATCGTCTTCGTCGTCCACTCCTCCACATCCTTGAAGCTCTTATCAATCAAGTCCTGCGTCTCGACGTACGACGCGAAGTCGTCGCTGACGAGGTAGAAGTCGCCGTGCTCGACGATGCCGTTGAGCAGCGCCTCGAAGGCGGCCGAGTCGCCGAACATGCCGGAGTGGATGGCGTCGAAGACGGCGGCGAGTTGGGGGTCGAGTTGGTACGAACCGTAGAGGTGGGAGTGGCGGAGGTCTTCTACGTCTTCGGCGAGGTTGCCGAAGAGGAAGATGTTATTCTCGCCGATCTCGCGGGTGATTTCAATCTATAACTAGTTAGAGTGGACTTTACACATCTCAGGGATTGCCTACATTTGCACCATCACAGGTTCCGATGATGAGACCACCGTTCAGGCAAAACTTCATGTTGCTGGTACCGCTAGCCTCCGTTCCTGCCGTGGAGATGTGCTCGCTGATATCGCTGGCCGGGCAAATGATCTCGGCTTTGCTGACATTGTAGTCTTCCAGGAAAATCACCTTGAGCAAGTCACCCACATCGGCGTCGTTGTTGATTACGTTGCCGACACGGTTGATGAGGTGGATGACCGTCTTCGCCATCCAGTATCCGGGTGCCGCCTTGCCACCAAAGATGGACACACGGGGAGTGAACTTCTTCCTCTCTTCAGGGCTCGCCTTCTTGATTTCAAGGTACCGGTGGATGACGCCGAAAATGTTGAGCTGCTGACGCTTGTATTCGTGGATACGCTTGACCTGGACATCGAAGAGTGCAGAAGGGTCGACCGTGATACCCATGGTCTCCTTGATGTACTTTGCCAGTCGGACCTTGTTGGAGTGCTTGATGTCCCTGAACTCCTTGCGGAACTCCTTGTCATCGACAAAGTTCTCCAGCTTGTGAAGGAGCGTCAGATCCTTCAGGAACTCGTGGCCGCCGAGCTTGGAAGCAATCAGCGCAGAAAGCTTTGGGTTGGCCTGGTGGAGCCACCTCCTGGGCGTGATACCGTTGGTCACATTCGTGAACTTGTCCGGGCCGTAGATCTTCACGAAGTCCTTGAAGATGGTCGTCTTGATGAGGTCCGAGTGCAATTCGGCCACACCGTTGACCTTGTGCGATCCGATCAGGGCGAGGTACGCCATGCGTACCATCTTGGGGTTGGACTCTTCAATGATGGAGACGCGGCCGAGCATGTCTCGATCCTTGGGGAACTTGCGCTCCACTTGTTGGAGAAAGTAGAGGTTGATGTCGTAGATGATCTGGAGGTGACGGGGAAGGAGGTGCTGCATGAGCGGAACCGACCACTTCTCGAGAGCTTCGGGAAGGACGGTGTGGTTGGTGTATCCGAAGGTCTTGGAAACAACTGGCCGATGTCAGCAATTTACGGACACCTGTAACAGATTCCACCTACTGCTCCAGGCCTCATCCCACTCGAGACCCTCGATGTCGATTAATATCCTCTGAAGCTCGGGGATGGCGAGCGTCGGGTGGGTATCGTTCAGCTGGATGGCAACCGCATTGGGGAATTCCGTCCAGGCACGCTTCGTCTTTTTGAAGCGGCGCACAATATCGTACAACGACGCAGCGCACCAGAAGTACTGCTGCTTCAAGCGAAGCTCCTTGCCTCGCTCGAGACTATTCTCATTAGCCATACGCCACGTTGAGGAGAAAAGTATGGGCTTACTTGTCATTGGGATACAAGACGGCCGAGATGGTCTCGGCACGCTGCTGATCCGCAACGGAGCTCTCGTACTCGCCCGAGTTGAACTTCTGGAAGTCGAACTCTCCACTTGCCGCCTTGCTAGCCCACAACCTCAGGTTGTTGCAAGTCGGGGTCTCATATCCAGGGACTGATTCCGTTAGCCAAGCTCCAACTACGCATCAACACCATAAAAGCACGTACTGGGGACGTCAAACGCCACAGCCTGCACAATCTCCCCGCCCTCCCAAGAATACTGCAGTTTCCCCTCATCATCCTGCCAGCGATTCACGTGGCCGTAGAACTGGATGTCGACGGTGATGTCGTGCCGCTGGAACTCCCAGGGGTTGAAGTCGAGCCAATAATCCGGAACTTCGACCTGGTATCCGTCGACGATCTCCTGCTTAAAGATACCGTAGCGGTAGCGCAGGCCGTAGCCCCAGGCGGGGTAGTTGAGCGAGGCCATGGAGTCGAGGAAGCATGCGGCGAGGCGGCCGAGACCGCCGTTACCCAGGGCGGCGTCGTGTTCCTGGGAGATGATGTCTTCCATGCGGAAGCCGAGTTCGCTGAGGCCCTCTGGTAAGAGTTAGATGGTGGAATAAGTAGTCTCCTGTAGATGCCAATACGCACTCGTAGCCACGTCCTTCTGTCCCACATTCAGCATAGCATTATCCAGCGCGCGGCCCATCAAGAACTCCAACGAGAGATCTGTAACCGTCAATATCCCTCGACTCCCCAAATAGTGCATTCCCACTTACAGTACACCCTCTTCTGATCCTTGAACGTCTGCGTCTGCTGCGTCTTATTCCAATCCAGAATCAAGCGATCGCGGAACGCCAGGGCAGTGCCGCCATAGACGGCCGACTCATCGCAATTATACAGGGAGCGAGCGAGCGTGGTCTCGATGTGGCGCACAGCCTCCTTCTCGAATTCCTCGGTCGTGGTGAAGGGCTTGGGCATCTACAACATAATCAATCATACACCGTCAGCAAACCATGGCCTTCCTCAAGCGTCAATGATCCTGGGGGCGGGGTATTGGGATACGTACGAACTTCCTCCAAGCCTCACGCTGGGGCTCGGGAATGCTGGCCTCGACGCTCTTGATCTCGCTGGGGCCGAAGCCGGTGGCGGTTCTCTTGTGCTTGGGGCGGGTGAAGGAGGGGCCGACGGGGCCCTGGAGGTCGGCGAGGGGGGCGCTCATGGAGGGCCTGCGCTCCCGTGCGGGTGCGGAGACGGGGGTGGAGGTGGCCATCTTGAGGATGTCGATGGGGGAGACGCAGAGTCTGCTGAATGAGAGACGGCGGGGTGCGATGGGCGAGGGAGGGGTGGAGGGACGAATGGTGGAGGATGTTGGATGGTCGAGCGAGGGATTGCGAGATTGAGGAATTTGGATGGGATGATCACGCCTTTGATTGGGGGAGAGAGACGGTGAGGTGGACAGGTGTTGTCTTTCGGGGGTTTCTAAAGATAACGGCGGTCCGGGGCGGAGGCGGTGTTGTTTACCTGCGCCGCAAGATTAGCAACGAGGGAAGGGTGAGGGCAATTGAAGTCTAGAGGGACTCGGTGGAGGGAAGAAGAGTGGAGGAGGTGAGGAGGTGAGGAGGAGGATTGAGAGGGACGAGATAGCTGGGGAAACAGACACACGGGGAACTACTGGACATGCAATGCAGCTGGGCAGCTGGGCGGTGTTGGGAGCTTGGATATGCACGAGGCATGCACGGCGGGGCGGACTGATACAGAGTGGGGTAGGCGCCTTTCTGGCCCGCACCTTCCCTCAGTAAACAGTTACTAGTAGAGAAACACCACAGTCCTACAACTAACTAGTCTATTGTTTTCTTCCCTGCAGCGGAACTCGCTGCCTTGCAACCAGCCGTCTTTCTTTGTACTCGAAGATGGCTCTTCAAGAGACCCCTTCACGGCTCACGGCTTCAAGGCACGCCGCATTACGTCGTTGTACATGGGAGCGCGGGCCAGCTACCCCTCCAACGGCCTGTGCAGGGAGACGGAGCTGCATGGCTGCACCAGGCTGGCAGGAGCTGGGCATCGTGATTATGGTGGCTATCAGAACCTCTTGGAGGCTGATGTCGCTATCGTGTGGTGTGATGTTGAAGTCCTGAAGGGTGTGGTGGATTGATGAGATGGCTGCAGAGAGGTCATAAGACTGGTGAGGATGGATGGGATGGGATGGGCATTCGTGGAGTCGTGTTGCTACCTCGGGTCCTGAAGAACGGTGAGAATCACAGTCTACTGTGTATATTGGCGAGAGAAGGCCTCTTGACTATTCACCATGGAACCATGGACAATACGCATACACATGTAGAACTCAATTCACCCAACGGTTCTAGACCTCGCTGCGCATCCACGACACCACCACACCTCATGCCACGCATCCCAAAGCGGAAATCCATCCCAATGCACAGACCACACCCCATCTCCACCACGTTGAAACGGGAAAGCCACACCACCTGGGCAGTTCGGGTCCAAGACGAGGCTTCTCAATCAGTTCTTCCCCTTTCCTGTTCCTTATTTTAGAAGCCACAAGCACTACCGTGTAAACGGTATGAAATCTAGTTTGAGAAAAAAAGGGAATCAAGAGGGTAATATTTGACGAGCTGAACGCAATGGTCGATACCTAGCCGTTTCACAGCGCCTCCAATTACAACCACGACCTCTCCCACGCCCTTTCCCCGAAAAAAGGTGCCTATGGATTCCCTTCATCCCTCCCAATAACTCCAGCAGAAAACGAGAAAAATAAATTCGAATGCGAGGAAAAAAGGGGGTATCAAGCGCAATGCCAGAATCATCAAAACACAGACGAAAAGCCCCAAAACGCCGATACCGTATGCATCAGTGCACGGGCGAGCCCACCCACTGCACAAGCCTCAAGGAGTCGAGAAAGTAGATGGTGCACAAAGCCTCATGGACTGGGCTCCGGCGTATGCACACCATGCACCCACACCGCCGTGCCGCGCCACGCGCCCAGATCCAACGTTCCAGGGCCCTTCGTATCTTTCGTCGTGGTCGTCGCAACATCGTCCTGTTGCTGGTGCTGGTGCTCCAACTGCTCCAGCTCCGACACAGCAGCACTGTTGTGATTTCCCGACGCCATCGTGCCATACATCCTCTCCAACGTGCTCCTCACCATCTCCTCCGTGATGTGCATGAGTCCATAATCGATATCCCGCAGTAGACACCACTTAGTGGCCTCCACCTCTTGCACGCTGACCATCTCCTCCGCCACGCCCTGCGCCCAATACCTCGACGACCGCTCTTTGTCGGAGAGGAATCCGTATGCAATAGCCAGCGCGGCGAGGGGAATGACTTCGGGTCGTGTGGTGGTTTTCGACTGTTCTCTTAGGAGCGCAAAGTAACTCTCGTCCGGCAGCGACGAGCAGGTGAATGTTCCAAAGTCCTGGTTGAGGTTGCTTCTTCTCCGGAACAAACACGCCTCCCGCCAGGCACTGGCAAACCGCAGGCTCACGGCATCAAGCACGCAGGCGGCGAATGCCACAATCTCCGCGGGCAGCTGCGCACGCTCGAGAAATCGCGCAATCGTTGCCGTACACGAGGTCCGGCTACGGGGAGAGTAGACATTGCTGGGAAGGAGGTCACAGAGCGTTGCGGCTTGTGTTTCCGTAGTCGTGGTTGCGAGGGTGGAGCCTGGATATCCATCATGTTAGCACTGCCTAGTCATTGAAATCTCGCATCTGGACAATTTCCCTGTTTGGAAAGGAAAGAAATGGAAGACGAGTGTATGATGAGACAGTTTGTGCACCCCCTTTCCTGCAAGGATGATCCATATAGACGCGGATCCACCATGCAAGCCACCGATTCAACGAAAACCAAGATCCTGCTCCTGAAATTGCAAGAAAAGGAGACGGTGGGGAGAGATCGGAACCGATGACGTGCCCTTGGCTGCAGAAAATAGTAACAGCCGCATCCAGTGGTCCGATCGACGCACATCCCCCGAGGAAGCCCACTTGGGGGCTGAGCGGTGTGGGTTTTCGCGCGTGCAAAGGACAAGTTCCGATCGTTGCGATGGTGGTTACGCAGGGCAGAAATTGCATGGAAAGAGAACTGGAAATAATAAAGGGAAACTGGGAATAACTGGGGATAATGGAAATTGGTAAAGGAAAAGGAAAAGGAAAAGTGCTCACCTTGCAAGTCGTCAATCCCCAGCTGGGTGCAGCACTCCTTTGCGGGCGGCGGCGTAGGTAAATTCGACAGCGGGACGCAATTGGCAAACCACATATCCAGCTCTTCGTCCGTCATATCGTCCACGTTGATCTCATCGTCGACATCCTCTCTGTGCGTTTGCTCCAGCTCCTCGGAGGGTGCGGGTGATGAGTACCCGTACGCCGCAGCAGACATGGTAGCAGTCGTAATGGTAGTAGAAGCGTAGCTGCTCATGGTGCCAGCTGCAGGAATCCGGTTCTCCGTCGTGATAGTCCCAATACCGATTGAAAGGATGGGTTTGGCATTCCAGAATGGGTTGCGGTTGGGTTTTTTGTAAAGCTTTGGTTGTGTGTGTTTTGGAAGGTTGGTTGTTCGTGGTGGATATATTTGGCGGCCGCACTCGAATATTCGACTCGCGTGAGAACTTGAATATGCCTCTCTCCACGTCAGGTGAATGAATTCCCCAAACTCGCTTCGCTGAAATCCCCACAGGCAACAGCCAGAGAAAAAGATGAGAACAGACAAGAGGGAGAAGGCAACACCCAAACAGCAGCAGCAATCCCCATGTGGAGGGCGCCCAGCAACTCTATATACTTACACTCCCTGCCGAGCCACCCCCGTAACCATTTCTCTCTTGACCCCCCATCTGGCACTCAGCCCACACTCGAAACGGGCCACCAGGATGCAGCGGCTGCGCTAACTGACGTGCTTTCTGGTGAAAATCGCTAGGTCGGGGGGCGCTTGGGCCGCTTCCGAGTCCATCAGCTCTGAGGGGGTCCACCCGCGCACAGGTTGGCAGTTGCTGCTGTGTTGGCGCATGAGAGTTCGTTTCCAGCTTTCCAAGGAGGGAATCGTGCCAGGTTGCTGAGAACCCTGAGGACCCCGTGCGTTGAGGCGCATGCGTGTCTGTGTCTGTGTCCTTCGCCGCGGACAGATGGGAGGTGGGTGATGCGGCACACGGAGAAAACCTTGTGGAAGAAAATAATATCCGGTGATGATATTGGTGATGTTTGGGTTACACCTTCCGTCATATGTAAACGGAGATCTTGTAGTTCAAACACATGTCCTCCAAGAACGACATTGAAGCCCATCGTCCCTTTCTGCTTCTGTCACCAAGACTCTCCTCTGCAGTCTGCTGGACCAGATGCCGAGCCAGTACTAGCTCCCCTTTCCGTAACAGTAACCGAACCCGATCTTCTCTACAAAAAACGAACAGCCCCATAACTTGTGTCTATTGCGAGTCGTGCGCTGTTTCGCATGCATTATTGTGTGTGTACGGTTCGGATAGAAGGCGAAATCTACACACCATTGAATTTCCCTCCCAATTTTCATTATTATATTCTCCGTAAAATTCTTCGGAAAATAGATAGATGTCCACGCAAGCTCCTTATAACCTGGCACACACATCTTCATCAATCTGACGGTCCAACAACATTCCAGATCCAGATTCGCAAGATTTCACGATCGCGCCATCTCGCCCACCCACTATCCTCTTTAATAATAATAAAACATATGCGCCTCTATATACCTACATGCACAATATACAGCTCTGCACCCCACGTCCCCCCGGCACTTCTCTCAGCCTCGGATTTCCCTTGTGCATTCCCAAGGGTTGCTAATTTCCATTTCTGTGCGAAACAACACGTCCATCCAGCCTGATGTTGATAATGATTCCCATAGAGACATACATACACAGTAGTACTCCGCCTCCACACGGCGGTGCTCTCAGGCTTCAGCATCGCGACGCCACACTCCCATTATTCTCCCATTCCGACACCGTCCCAGCCGCACTCGCAACCACCTCCCGTACACAGCACCGCACAAATCCTTGGGAACCCACAAACTCATGCATTGAACATTCCCCTCCGCAAACACCATCCCCTTCCCGTCCTCCCTACCATTGCCAATCGTCGTCGTTGTCGTCGTCGTCACCCCTCCCTCACCGCCAGATTGCCGACACGCGAGTAGTATTCGACCTAGGCGCATGGGCGGGTAGCACACCCAAGCACATGCCGCAATCCAATGGCATCACCCACGCCACAGGCCACAGCCAGCGAACCGTGATTGTGAACGAGCGAGCCGTCCGAGTCGAGTCTACAGACATACGGCCTCGTACGGGCTAACCTAACATGCGTTTGTGCAGTCGGGGTGCTAGCGGTACGAGCCGTGTGTGAGGGGTTTGGGAATATTGGCCTGCTCTTGTGAATATGAGTTTGATGGACTGAGATGCTTACGCCTGGGCGACTACTTGGACCGTCTATCTATCCGTACGTTCGAAGCGAATTCCCTCATCCCATCCACAGGACCCCGGAATCCGGAACTCCCCCTCCTCCGAGGCCCTTTCTCGCAGGGAGCGTGCATCGGGGTGATTTCTCCTTTGTTTTGTACATGTACATGGACATGTAGATGACCCCGTACGCTGAACACCGTACCAACCCACAGCTATACATCCCGGATTATCCCTCAAAACACCCAAGGAGGAAGTACTCGCTCTCAATCAGGCATGTCCAAGACTCCAAGTTACCACGCATGCGAGCTGCGTACAATTGCACCACAGCAATACATCCGGGGACCCAGCCGCATGCATAGGATAGGGTGGATGCAGTAACGAATCGAGTCCTTGACCGCCCTTTATGCCGACGATACGATACGATAAACGACAATCCCTCACTCCCTCGTACAGAGTACGTCCCGCTGTCCCAGACGGTAGGTAGACTACTTGCTCTTGACCATCACTCCGAGTCAGCCTCATCAACTCAATAATGCAACATGGATAACTGGAGAACTGGGAAATACGTTCTTCATTGTTCGGCTCCTCGCTGCCTGCCACTCCAAAAAGTAGCCCAAGCTAGTAGTACTGTAGTAATACGGATCCCTTTCCAGCTGAAAAGCAAAAGGGCCATAGCCCATGGGCCATATACCACATGGAACGTCATTCCACCGTACCTTCGTCATTGTCTCCACCACCGCAAACATAAATCCCATCCCGCACCCTCATCCGGACTCGCTCTTTTCGATCTGCTTGCACCGTCCTGATTTGATTCCCACTTCTCAACGACCGCCCTTACCCATCCAACCTGCGCTGATATCCATGATCCATTCATCGCTGGGGTATCTGCTGCCTGCCACACCCTCTCAAAACCATCTTCAACTTGAGCATCTTTTCCCCCACCACTTGCGTCCCAAAACCTCCAACATGTATATAAAACTTGTCTCTTCTTCGCCGGAGGTAATCTGAACGGTCCCATTCCACCTGCTTACTGCGCCTTCTTGGGAGCCGCCTGAGGTCCGCCCAGATAGCGGCTGATATCAGTAGCCTCGACGGCCTGCCTGATGACATTCTTCGCCGTGGCCCACGCCTGGCGCGCCGCGGGCGGAGTGCTCTGGTTGGCTAACTGCGCATCAATGCGGGCAGTGAGCTGCGCAATGGCGCCCTGGACGAAGCTGCTCTGGGCGTAGCGGGCGCGGAAGAAGATGGTGTAGACTACGAGGAGGATCCAGGAGCCCTTCTGGAAGAGGAGAGCGGAGCCGAGGACACGGAACCAGAGCGCGATTTCCAGAATGGAGACGAGGGTCATGGAGCCATCGTAGTATTCCTTGACGAAGTTGACGATGTGGGTTGCGAGGGGGGATGGCTGGGGTTTCGCTCCGGAAGCGGGCTGCGGCTGAAAGATGGGAAGTAGGTTGGAGCGGACGTAGGTAAGCACATGGAAAACGGAGTAGACGGCGAAGGGTAGGATCGCTAGCGGGATCTGGCGAGAGAAGAGCCAGACCAATGCCATGACTGTGATAGGAGGTCAGCATCGTCACGACAGCGGGATTTCCTCTCTGGAGCTTACTGAGATATTGCACATTCTCGTCGGTAGCCAGGGAAAGGATGCCAGTCGGCTTGTTTGCCCTCAAACGGGCGCGGTATGCCTTATAGACCACGATTCCGTAGGTGAGGGTTGCCGACACAAAGGCAAGGCGGTACGAGAAGGCGGCCCATCTCGACGCCGAATTGAAGGTTATGTAGGATACGCTATAGCGCAGGGTCGCTAGAAGCAGGAATACATGACCGGTAAACCACGCGAATTGCAGCGTTTGGGCGAGAGCAGCAAGACGCTGTCCCAAGGGGAGCGAAGCGGGGGGCTGCTGAGGGGCCATGCTGGCAGGAGCTGATGTGGAGGGCGGTGTAGGCGACAAGTGGAAACTGATGTTGTGTCAGCGTCTAGCTGCTACGACAGGAAATGATATGTTGTTGGTGTATCTGAAGATGCTCGTGCTGGTGGACTCTGCTGAAGATTGTGGTGACGGCGGAGGTGCAATCTGGCAATTGCGCGGGTGGCTGGGCGGGGCTCGTCGTCCGAGGCAGCCTCATGAAGCAGCCGCAAGCTCCAATGCCTCGCAGCTACTTCTCCAAAGTCTTCTGCCTCCAGGACCGGTCACAGTGGAGTTCATAGGTTTGCCCAGCAGGCCATCGAGCGCCCGCAGCACTTGGATGACATGGAGTTGATGGAGCTGTGCCAGGCAAGGCCGAGCTCGGGGACTGTGGGGGAAATAGAAAGGAATCGTTGACTTACGGGCAGAGGATTCTGAGGTTTGTAAAGGAAGTCTGTAACGGAAGACTGTGAGTTGGGACAACGAACAGGTGGAGAGATGGATGTGGGAGGGGGCACAGGAAAGCTTGGAATTCGAGGCGTTTGGGTGGTGACGAAATGCAAGTGCAAGTGCAAGCTCGCGGACTCGCTGTGCAGGGACAGGTGCCGCTCTTTGCGCACGGACCCGATGACGAGGCGACCCGGTCCCAGCTTAAGGGTCTTGTCAGCCGCCTACCACATGGTTGTGAATAGGTTCCAGGTGCATGGCTCGCGTGAGTGAATGTCTCGCTCCTGACTAGGCGAATGTCTCTCATGAACACCACTGTCACAGGCTTCAGGAACAAACAACCCGCACTCGTCACACTTCTTGACAAAAGAAACCGGTTAGCTAGTAGGATGATCTGTAGAGTACATGAAAAGAAGTCCATGCCACTCTCTCCCCTCAGACCCCAAACACACTCCCCCCAACTACCCGTCTACTACTAAAAGAAACGTACTACGAGAAGGAGAAGAAGAAAAAGGGAATGGAAGGAGCGCAAATGCTGCTGGCATAACCAGCAACCGAAGCAGGCTGAACTAGCGGATCCTCCGCTCCGGACGTTGGAACCAACCAGTATCTGTGCCCACGTGTATTACCCGCCAACTACCCACCACCCAGTGGTGTATCCATCCGCGCTGAATTAAAAGGGGAACGAGAGAAGAGGAAAGCTTTTCTGATCCTAGCCTCGACCAAAAAGGGGTATAGCAGCACCACAAGCTCAGGATCAGTCTCCACCTTAACGAAGGGAGAATCCCTTCCTCTTGCCCTTCTCTTCCAACGGTCGTCCTTGCTCGATCCTCGCCTTCTTCTCCTCCAGTTCCTGGCGTTGCCTGTCGAGCTGCTCCTTCATCTCCCGGTGGCGCGCGTACAGCTCCTCCTCGCTTTGTCGCAGCTTGCTCTCCTTCTCTGCCACTTTCTGTTGGAACACCATCTTCATCTCGATCTCCATCTTCTGCAGCTTCTGCTCGTGCAGCGAGCGCTCCTCCTCCTGCTTGACGGCCGGGTTGACCTCCTTGAACACGCTCGAATCTTGCTGCACACCCATGGCCGTGAGCTTCTCCGAGCGGTAGTTCTCGTACAGGAAGTTGTTCGTGTTCTCCTTGAGCTCCTCCATGTGCGTGCGGATCAGCATCTGGCGGAGCTTGACAAAGTCACAGTGCTCCTCGTTGTCGACCTCGATGACACCCCACGGGTAGCGGCGGCCGCGGACCTTGCGCCCATCAGGCGTGGCGACCTCGGTGTTGGCGCCAACCACAGCGAACGGAACCTTGGACATGATCTCGTTGTTCTCGGCGATCGTCTCCTCGTCATCAAGCTCATATCGGGGGCCTTCGAAGATCTGGATCTGGTGGTAGTTGATATCCGCGAGAATCTGTTCATTGTCAGCAAGAGCTGGTGGGATAATGCGTACGTAAACTTACTCGCTGCTTGAAAGCATTGATCTCCTCGTCGGTCAAGGTATCAGCCTTGGCAATGACGGGAATCAGGTTAACCTTGGTGTGCAGCTTCTTCATCACCTCAACATCCAGAGGCTTGAGGGAGTGGCCCGTGGGCTGGATGAAGAAGACCACAGCGTGGATGCGGTTGTCGACAATGTTCATGCGGTTGACCTTGTTCTCGGCCTCCAGATAAGCATCGAACCTCTGCTCGATGTTCTTGACAATGGGATCCCACGACTCATCATTGTTAATGAAATCGCCGAAGCCGGGAGTGTCAACCACGGTCAATCGCAGGCGGACGCCATTCTCTTCGATGTCGGCGCTAATCGACTGTATCGAGACGGTCTTGGAAATGTCAAGGCTCGGGGGTTTGCGCTCCTTGGGCGGGTACAGCGAGGTGTTGAAGAGAGTGTTGACAAGAGTTGACTTTCCGAGTCCAGACTCGCCTATGGATTTGTCAGTCGATCCCAAGATAACAGAATCAGTGAACACATACCGACAACCATGACGTTGAAGTTGAATCCCTTGCGCACACTCTTACGGTGCCATTGGTTTGGAAGGTTTGCGAAGCCAACATAGCCAGTGAGCTTCCGGCGGACAATGTTCCTCATATCGCTAGCGGCCTGTGCCGCAACCTTGGGGTCCTTGGAAGAGACCGTCTGGGGGGGTGGGGAGCGGGCGTTGGACGACGGGCTGAAGCTTCGGTCCACAAGAGGCTGGCTGTCCATGGTGGAGGGGGGAGTCGGGGAGGCACGCGCGGGAACGGGGGAAGCGCCGTTGGTAGCTGTATAGGAATGTCAACTAGGTATCAGAAAATCAGGGACGGCCTTTGAACCGGCCAACACCTCCTCCGCATCCAATGGCAGCCCTCCCATGTGTATAATGGCCAGTCTTGTTCTTTTGGGTATAGGAGAGCTGGAGCTGTGGAGCGGAGAGTGTGCGGGCTCGTCTCAAAATATTGGCCAGGGGAGGTTCTTACCCATGGCGCGAGGAAATCGAAGGACGCGATGTGAGGGGAGTCAGGGGAAAAACGCTATGGTGAAGAGGTCAGCGACAACTACTCGATTCAGAATTGTTCGATGAGGGGAGGGTAAGGCTGGTCGTCGATGCCAAAAACAATACGGGGCGCGGCTCGACCCAGATGCGGAGCAACGTGGAGACAGGAACAGTCGGGGGGTGCGGCGTACCAGTGGATGCTAGAGATGCTTCCAGCGAAGGTGATTGCACTCAAGCAGTGGAATCGTAAGGTGGAGAGCGAGTGACGAGAAGTTGTCGCGGAGTTGGTGTGCGCGGGAGGCTGCGACGAAGGGCAGAGGTGGTGGTGTCCAGCGAAAGTCGCAGGTGGAAAGGGGGTCTGTTACCAGGATTGGGAGCTACGTTGGTTGACGAGGGCGCTCGGACTGCGAATTCTCCGACTTGCAGCGCGTCCACAACACGCACTGAATATTCAAAAAGCGTGCGGGAGGTAGGAGGCAACGAAGCTGAAGATGCAGCCAGAAAATAAAATGACACGGTGCACGAATGGAAAGCTTCCACTGTGTAGCAGCGAGATTGTTGTGCATCATTGGATGGGCCGAAGAAGTCGCGTCCCTGGGCGCCCGATTGGGAACGTCACGTGGCTTTCGTCAACTGTACTCCAGGGCTATATGAGATGTCATTAAAGTACAGGCAAGTGTTATGTAGAAGTCAATAACAGTATTCCCGCTACAAAAATCAAGCGGGAGATGGGATCATCAAATTGGTCTCCCCATAAAGCCAAACCCAGATTCCCGACCCTTGTTATATCCATCACCACATCCTGACCGACCTGACAACAATTAAACGATGGCAGTGTTCGTCACCACTTATGAAAGCACGCGTGACGATCCAGGGCAGTACTTGCATCCAATGGCCGCATTTCGCCGCCTCGACATGAGACACTCTCCTCCCCAGGTCCCACTCCAAGCAATGCCAGCCTAAATGTCCAAAACCAGCGGGTATCCTACATCAAGAACTCCAAACGCCACATGAACCATATCAAGCCAGACTCGCCAGTGTCGACCCAAACGCATTCTTGTCGTACTTGACGTACTTCCCCTTGCCCTTGTCGATTTCATGGTATTTATCCCAGAACCGCCCATACAACGGCTCCAGAATGCCTTGCACCTCGCGCCCCAACTGCGATCGTACCTCTCGCTCCATCTTATATGTCTTATGGCGTGCGACGAGTTCGTCGAAGCTGGTGTTGAAGTTCTTGAATTTCTCCTTGATTGCGTCCTTCTCCTTCGAGCCGAGCGCCTTGACAATGGCCGCCGAGTCCACTCCTCCACCTCCTGAATGGGGACGCCCGCTGCGGTTCGTATACTGCACGTCCAAGAGATAACGAGACGGCTCGCGCCATGCGTCCACATACATCTGTGATGCATCCTTCCGCCATTTACTAATCTTCTTCTCCAGTGCAGGAAGCAACGGCTGCAAGTCCGACGACTGGATCATCCTGATGATGATGGCGATGTTGTTTGCCAAAAATACTCCCTGCAACGGTCGACCTTTCAGGAGGCTGCGGGCCTTGCTCTCTAGGTTTTGAAGCAGTGTATCAATGGTGTCCGCCGCGTAGTCGACAAAGAGTGCCTTCCCGTCGACGCCGACGTCAAACGAAGCCGACGTCGAATTTCCGTTCGAGGGATTCCAACCACCCGGGCCAAGCGAGACGAGGATAGAGGCAAGCGGTGACAGATAGTTCGTCATCGTCTGTAACCGGGTCATGGTGTCGCTTGTTAGAGGCACGGAGGCGCCATCCGTTGGAAGGGCCACCAGTGATTGTACCCGCGTCCTTGTATCTTCCAGGAGCTTTCCTAGGGAAGCCTTTGACGTCTCTCTTATTGGTTTCACGGACTCGGAAATCGTTTGTTTGAGAACCCCAGTCTTGGTTTCCAGTTGAAGGGAAAGCCGGCTAACGATGCCCACAATCTCGTACCCCAAAAAACAATCAGTCATCAGGTTTCTTTGGATGTGCCCGTTTAGATCCCGCAAGGTTTTGCTGAATTCTCCCAGTGCGGCCTGGCATGTCGATGTGAGAATAGGGCCCCAGTCATCTCGAGGAAAAATGTCGCTGAGACTCTGGTATTCGGCAACAATCAAGCCTTCTAGTGCTTGAGCATACATGCCTATGCCGTTGGTACCTTGCTTGTAGATGGCGTCTGGTGCAATTTTTCTTGCTGTATTGAGCGTAGCTGCAGCTAGAGTCCGTAGTGAATTCATGATATGATCTCCCCTAATCTCGGCATATATCTTTGCAGTGGGGGACTGCCGACCCTCATTGTTTGATATCTGTGCAATTGATGCGGTGACGTGTCTGTGAATAAGACGCAAAGTGGAGATGTTTTCGGGCGTAAGAAGCGGAAAGGGATTATCTACCACGTGGTTAGCCACTGCCTGTACTTAAATGATACCAGGAGACCTACTTTTCGCAACGAACTCCAGAGGGTCTACTGGGCGAGAAGACTCATCACGAAGCACATCACGGAACACATCCTCCAGCTGCTTTGTCCCCAGATTGACCAAGGCACTGAGTTCAGTTATAGCTTGTTGGTTTGCCCGCAGGTTGGAACGTTTGAGCTCGGCGAGGGTTTGAGTAGAACGGTCGAAGGAGGCGATGTAGTCGCGTAGGTCGCCGTTGCGGGGTCTGTGTGGCTGTTAGACGGAGCAGCGGAGGTCAAAAGGTAGGGTTCCATACCCAGCCCGAATGATACGGTCTTCCCTGTTTGTTTGATCCCTTGGAGCTTGTAACCGCTCAATGGCGTCAACGACACGATCAATATCTAAAAGACAAGTTAGTTACCAGCTAGCAGCCCCAGCGGTGTCCTACTCTTGTCTGTGACTTGCAGTCTTTGCGTGTTGCCATATATGGGTCCAAGGGCTTCTTGAACTGTTTGACCGCTGGCATCCAACCGATTGAGTGAACCTTGGATCTTCTTCGTCAAGCTCTGCATCTTCCCCATGTTTGCAAATAGCACCTCCACCTCCGCACTCTCCTCCGCGTACGAGCCGCCTTTCCGTGGCACTGCCATTGTTCCTCACAACTCGGTTTGCGGGCCAGCAGGCGTCGCGCTCCGGGGTCGTATCCGATGATTGTACGCGTGTAGGAGGTCGCTGCCCAGGACTATATTCTGTGGCGCATAGTCAAAGTGAGCATGAGGCGTTGAAGGAGGAGGTCACTGGAGGGCTTTAAGGAGCTTGCTGAGCTGTACAAAGAGCTATAGCTCCACGGCAGCTGGGGGGCAATGTTGCTGTCGGACGGCTAGTGCAGCCAGTTTCTTGGCAAAGAGCTCCTGAGCTCCCCGCAACCTCTGGCCCGGCTCCAGATGGTCGTTTCACCGCGGTTCAATGTCAACATTAAATGTCGTTTCTCCGTCCACATTTCGATTTGAGAGATCTCAATAGATTATACAATGTTGGTCAAATTTAATGCAATGGGTATCAAGAATGCGCATCTCCTGCCTACATAACACGCATAACAATGGTCCGTCCTTCAGCCCACTCAACTGAACTGGTCCCCATGATCGTCTTCCCCAATCCTTCTCCCTCCAGCTCTCCCCTGTCTTAACCTCCATCTCCTCCTTCTCTCCCGCTCCTGCTCCTCTCTCTCCTCCCTCATCTTCTTCTTCCTCTCATATACTGCCCTGACCGTTCTCCTCGTCCGCTCCGCCCCTTCCTGGAAATTCGTCCTCGCCAACTCCACCACCGAATCGATCTGTTCAGGGGTATACACAAAGTTCCACGTGGACATGAAATCAGAAGTCTTCGGGTCCACACCCTTGACTTTGGGATTCGCCAAGAAGGGGTAGTAAATGACCGTTATACCTGCGTCGGCAGAGGTGAGCTCCCAGTCGGAGTCGTCGTCAACAAGTTTGGAGGGCGGGGGCTCTTCATCGGTTTTCCGCTCTTCGGTCGTGCCGACCCAAATGTTGCAGTAGGAGAGTTCTCTGGGTTTGTCTTTGCGTTTGGGTGTCTGTTTCTGTTGCTCCTTCGCCTCTTGGATCTTTTGCTCAGCCTGCTTGTCTGACCTTGCTTGCGCTTGCTCGAGATCTTGTTGTATCTCTTCCATGGTCTCTTCTGCAGGAGGCCACCCTGCACCTACGGGCCAGCCTTTGATGCCGCGCTGGCGGGCGTAACCCTCGGTGACTTTGAGCCAGTTATCGGTTTTGACGTCGGCGGACGCATCGAAGGCAATCAAGATATCCACATTCCTGCCTGGTCGGAGAAGCGGGTAGATGGGCAAGTTATTGCTCATACCAGCATCCATGAGCTGCAAGTTCGGCGCATCATACATACTCTCCGGGCATGTCGAAGGGAGGTATTCCCTCATCCCGTAGGCAAAATTCGGTATACTTGCAGGATTAATCGGATGCAACTTGACGAGATCATCATCCCTCTCGGCAATCATATCATCCAGGCTGCCAAACCCCGTGAGTCCTTTCACCGCCGGGCGAACTTCTTTGTAGTAGTGGGAGAGAGTTGCGCAGAAGGCACTGCCCCAGATCCCCATCAGTTGCGGGACACGGAGTTCGGGGAGGGCGAGACCGTTTTCCCGCCACAAGGTACGACCATTCACGAATTTGCGGCCGAGTGCCCATGTGGGGATGCCGGCTTCAATTTCTTCGCACCAGAATTCGTAAGGTGTGAACCTGGGTGTACGTTAGAGGTTGTCGTCGGGGTTAGAACCTTGTGTACTCACTCGAACCACTGGAACCATGATTCCTTCTTGGCCTTAGCCTTTGCGATCACGGGGTCCTGCATGTCGGCCTGCTCCACAAGGGGTATCTCGTGGCGGACAGCAGTATAGATCGGTAGCGGATTAGAGCCATCATCTGTATACTTCCGCTGATGAGAGAGCTTGAAGTCGTATTCGTCGACGGAAAGCTCGCCTTTCGGAACCAAAAGTCTGGCTGCAAGGAGCAAACCGTAGATGTCGACGATGCCGAATTCCGCATCGGGAACGCCTCTGGCCTTCTCAATGAGACCAGCCAATAGATATTTGTTGGTTGGAGCGCTGGCCAGGAGCTCCAAAGCATCAGGCGGGGACGCAATGTGCACCCCGAGGCGGTTCTTAAGATGTCGGATCAAGCGTCTATGGCTTTGTTGTGCAATGTTGGAGTAGAAAAGAGTTTGAAGCCAGCAGCTCCCACTCACCCCTGCAGTGTATGTCAGGCAGTCGAAAAGGCCATCCTCTCGGGCTGAAAGGTATGAAGAGGTCCCTGCAACCAGTGCCCGTAAACCACCTCCGGACCCGCACATCGCAATGACTGGTACGTCGTCCGGATGTATCTTGTCCTCCGGTATATCCAGATATCGCGCGAGCGCTCTGCGCGTGAACATCTTTCTCTTCTGAAGGTAATTCTTCTCCTCCTGGCAAAGGTCATTCGACACCCGGACTGATGCGTCCCAAGTAATTTCAGGATGACATTCGGGATCATTGGCCTCGTGCCATATCTCCTCTGCGAGAGTCCCTGGGGCGGCAGAGAGTTCATTCTGGAGCTTCTTGATCAGAGCTGGGAGCAGCTTCGCCCATTTCGGGATCACATAGTCGGCGATCGTGTCTGGAAGGGAAGACAGAGAGCTCAGGGAGCTCGACGCGCTGAATAAACCATTGGTGAAGCTGTACCAAGGAGAGCTGGTGTCTTCGTTGCCATTGCCGTTTTCAGACTCCTGTTGGGCGTTGGATTGCGGTGGTGGTTCCTGTTGTCCACTGCCACTGCCCGATTTCTTAAGCTCATCTTCCGCTTCCTCCGCGCTTATTGAAGTTTGCGCTTGTAGATCACTCCCAGAAAACCATGAATCCGTCCTTTTCGGCGCATCGTTTTGGATCGATCGTTTGATGGTGAATTGTGGTGAGCATAGTGCGCCGACTGCGGCTGCAGCAATGAGACAGGGAGGTCCATAGCGACGGGCAAAGGTTCGAGGACGACGCCCTGAAGGACTGGAAAACAGTCTAATCTGCGTCAGATGCCTATTATCCAACCAATTGGCTCATTCCTAGTCTCACCTTCGATGTAACCCTCGCAGACGGAGCTGCTGTCCAACTTGTGTTGCTCTCCGGAGGCCGGCCATCGAATAGCTCCAGATGCAGCAGAACGGATAGAAAACGAAGGACGTGAGAGAGATACCTCGTGACGGGTGTCCGACCACGCAGGAAGCAAGTTGTGTCAGACCATGCAGACCACGGGCAATGGAAGACGCGCGAATTGCTATGGCAGGTCCCAACCCAAAAATCCCGTTTCCTGTCCCGCGTTCAGGTTTCGGTTGGAGATGTCATATGCCAAGACGCGTCGAACGAACGTCATTGTCGACATTGGAGTTCGGGAAGAAACCGCAATTGTTATTCAAGAGGACTTTCGAAACTGTTTGTGAAAACACAGAGCAATTTAAACAAACCTGCGTTTTCGGTAATTGGCTCCCTGCAATGGTATATATACCGCGGAGTACGCCCGCTGTCTCAGATCGTCGTCCGAATATGGTTTAGCGCGAAGTGACCTCATGGTTCCGAGTGGTGAATATAGCCAGTGCAAAGGTATAGCGCGTATTGTTCCTGTATTAGAAATTCATGTCCTCGTTCTGATCCTAGATTGGTGTTTAGAGAGAGCTCACATCCATCCTTTCGTATAATTGAGTGGAAGACATCATAACACACAAGGTACCTAGGTAGTAAAATTACCCCGAGTTGCCATATACATATACACAGAAATATTTGCGTAGAGTAAAGGGGGAAGCCAAAAGAGCTGGATATATGTTCGGTTTACGGCTGTCGATTAGCTGGATCCTTTCGCCATAACCATATTTCCGATCCGGGAAATTCAGTGGAGCAAGATGAGATTAAACAAAATGCGAGTAATGATGCCCCTAGAAATGGATCAATTCTCTGGAACGCCGTGATCCTAACTAACATTCTCTTTCGCTGACCTTTCATCAAAATGAAGCGCAATCTTCTCTTCGCAAGAGATTAAACAGGTATTACACAAGAAAATAAAGACGGCTGTGCGTCAAAACGACATAGCCCGCACTTTCCTCCTACTACAGCTCCTTGCTGATGTACTCCACCGGCCCGATATACTGATGCCTCCCCTTGACCACGAAATACCCCAGTGAGAATAACACAACGACGCCATAGATCAAGATATTCCAGTTCATGAGCTCCGGGCTCGGGTGCGGGTAATTGGGAAAGAAGGAGAAGACGAGCGCGACACAGAGATACACGACCGACACGCCGTTGACCCAGATACCTGCCCTACCGAGGCTGAAGCGACAGGGAAGTAGGCGTTCGCGCCGCCAACGCTTTAAGAACATGCACGAGATGGAGATGATGTACGAGGACAGCAGAGCGCAGGTGCCAAGGGAGGCAATAGAGTTGAAGGCGACGGCGCTGCCGAGGTTGATCATGGAGAGCAAGATCGCGATGGCGAACGAGACCAAGACGGAGTGCAGCGGGATCTCCCAGCCGGGTTGGACGTGCGACAGGAAGGCACCGAAGGGAATACCGTCGTCGCGTGCGAAGGCGAAGAGCTGGCGCGAGCAGGTGGCCACGTTGTTGACGCACCCGAAGACTGCCATTGTGATGGTGATGGCGGTCAGGATGCTGGTGCCGGACGTGGAGTTCGTCGCGTTGTAGATGATTTGAATGTGCGGGAAGCCTGTCCTTGAGGCGAGCACGTCGGTGACGTTGCCCAGGTGGAAACACATAGTTAACAACATGAGGAAGCCGAGAACGGAATTCGAAATCGCCGTCCACACCATGGCTCTGGGCAAGGTGTACGAAGCATCCCGGAGCTCTTCTGACATATGGGTGGCGGCGTCCGAGCCGAGTCTATCGGATGTTAGATGTGTTTATAGCTATCAGTGGGAGTATTTCGTAAACTTACAAGCCAAAAATAGGAGCTAACTGTCCAACCAGACACGCCAGGCCCACATTCCCCCAACCTGCATTGTCTTCGAAGCTCCCGAAGACGTGACTGGCGGGACTTCTAGGGCCAAGCACCCACACCGTTATAAAGATGGCGAAGAAACCGAAGATGTGGAGGACGAGGACCGTACCTTCGATCAACGGGAGTTTCCTCGCCAACAGAGTGTTGAAGATGATGGAGAACGTGGCCACGGCTATGACGAGAAGAGTCCCATGCCACTTCTGCGGAACATAGGATGGGTTGTGGAGGGCGATCAGGCCTTGGATTTGGGTTCCAGCTAAGTATGCGATGGATGCAATGCCCGTTTGCCAACCTAGCACACAAAGCCAACCTGTGGGATTCCTTATTAATCTGATGGTCCTGGTATTGTATTCTTTGATAGGGGAAATCTACTGACCGACAACATAGCTGAGGAACTTCTGGTGTTTCCTTGGGGCGAACTCAGAGACCCAGTGATATTGGCCACCGGACGTGGGCGCCATTGAAGCCATCTCTGCCATCGAAACAATGACGAACCCCATGCCAACGGCGGTGCCCAGGAAAATGAAAATTGCACCTCCTGTACCGCCATTGAGCAGCGGTATCATGAGCGTACTGTGCCATTGTCAGTATGGACTTCAAATAGATTCACACTCGAGTTCACGTACGTTAGGACGGTTTCCCATGTCGCCATCAATATCATGCTGTATCCGAAAATGGACACGAAGCGGAAGTTCCTCCTCAGCTCCTGGGCCTTGCCCATTCTCTGCATGTCCTTTTGGTCATTTCGAGTCCCCTTCTTCTCCGAGATGACACGCTCATCCCCGTCTTGGGATTCAACTTCAGCGGCAATGCTGTCTGGAGCCTCAGTCGGATGCCCCTCCAGCTGTGGAGTATTGCCCATGGCGAGTGATGAGGGCACAGAAACGAAGATCGAGATTCTGGTCGCGGATATGCCCCGAGGTCGAAACCTGATATGCAAGGGAGGTGACACGAGCGATGCAGAGAAATGTGGGGAGAAGAAATAGGACGCTTAATGCTATCATGGCATTCCGATTCCTAAAAACGACGTTCGTAACGTCGAGCAACGGAACCAAAACTCAGTCACCAGGCCGAGACTTCCTGCTGCGGTGCAAGCCAGGTTTCTCCCAAAAACCGTGTGATTTCCAAGTCAGTGCTGTTTCCCGGCTGCTGTCAACCCCGGGGCTGCCGTTGTGTGGAGCCTTCATGGCGCCGATGGTGTGGTGCAACCCGCGATTGCACTCAGAGACTCATCAACCCATTTGATTCGACACGAGGTGGGTTACACGCTTCGGTCTTCATATGGCATGGCAACACTTCGGGGAGCGCAAGAATAAAGTGGTTGAAGCGAACATCTTTAGTTCGCTCAAGGTCATGACTGCTACAATGGAACAAAATGGAAGTGTGTCTGAGGAGCAATCAAAAGCTCCGATGCAGTGGCTTCGTTCGGGAGACGACATGGTGACAGCAAGGGAGGTAATAATGGGCGTGGGTGGAGGATACAGCAGGGTGAATACGAGTGCGCTTAAGGCAATGTTCTAACGCAGTTGGGCCTTAGCGTCGGCTTAGCGCACGTTAGCTCCATGCTTTCCAACCTCGAAAAAGGAGCGACATTCATCCTTGTGGCACAAGGCTGTTGGTGATTCCATCCAACCTCCAGCCACGTACAACATAATAAACCTGCAAGGATACAATCCGAATCATATCGTCTCAAACGCTTGGGCCGGCGCAGTGGCCCTTCGGAGAGAGAGGATGTGCGACGGTCGACCTGCACCTCCCCTTATCTTCAAACGCCAGAGCCGGGCAATTCTTCGTTACGTCTTGTATTCCCTTTGTTGGCACCCCGGGGTGTTTGAACCGGCCACTGCATGAAGACCTGGGAGGGTGCGCCATGTCTTCCCCCATGATGCACTCCCCAGCCGCATCGTGAAAGCACCTGCAGGAAGGTGTTTTGCGTGCATTCATCACTCTCCCCGTGCTCGAAGTCGAACTCGGGACATTCCTCTGTTGATTCAGGAAGAAAATCCCCTTCGACGACACCGCTCATATATACTGCACCTCTCAAGCGCCAATGTGCCACAACAGAGTTCGTACACGTTTTTACTGATCATTTCCACCCAGCTCGGGGCGAACCACTACGCGGGTCCCGGTCCCCGCATGTTGTGGTGTGACCTGCTGTGTCGTTGGGAGGCACACCTCTATACATAGGCAGCTGCCTCGCTCCACGACAGGGACGTCGCGCCAGACCGTAAGCTATATGCCGTGCGGACCTGGCGTACAGTGTTCTACATAACAATCGTCCAGATGGCGGACGCTCTTCCAGCAAGCTCGCAATACCGATTTTCAACGATAACACCAAACGACCATGCAGGATACATATACATCGCAGCTTTCCTGACGTTCACCTACTCCACATCCACATTCCTGGCTCGATGCCTCATCAAAAGGAAAGTCTTTGGTATTGATGACTGGGTAGCTTGTTTGACTCAAGTACGGTTCCTTCGCAAGCTCTTCCGTGGTGTTCTCGTCACAGCCGGCTTGGAGAGATGGCTGACACCCTACAGATCGCATTGATAATTCAGTTTGCGCTCCTCCTTGTGTCTTTATCGGCAGGGCTAGGAAAGAGCTATGGGATCCCCCTCAAAGGAGAATATTCCCGGATGGCATCTGTACAGTGCCCCATGGCATTGACACTGACCATAGACTGACTCACCTTACAGTTCCAATACGCCAACCAAGTATTTCTGTTTCTCGCACTAGGTCTGTGCAAACTCGCCACCTCCATGTTGGTGCGACGCCTTTTCACTCGAGATGAAAAGCTATTCCGCATGTTTTGCAATATTGTGGCTGGTATTCTGGTTGCATGGACAATCGCTGCCATGCTTTTGGTGTCTGTCGGCTGCTCTCCTTCGGGGACAGCGCCTCGTTCACCCGCCGAAATTTGCGAGGGCCTCCGAGGCCGTTACGAAGCGGTACTTGTTACGGACATCTTTACAGAATTCATCGTGGTCCTACTGCCGGCTTACTTCGTTTGCCAACTTCAGATGACAAACCGACTCAAACTCCAAGTTATCACAATTTTTGCCTGTCGATTGCTCATATTACCACTATCGGTCCTGTGGTTGTTGGCTGTGCTAAGATCGTTGAAGGCCAAAAATCCTGGTGTTGCTCGTACGTCGGCCATTGTCCTTCAGCAAAGCGAGCTTTGTCTATCGATTATCGCCGCAACATTACCTTGCCTGAGATCCTTCATCCGCAGTTTCGACACCGGCAGCGGTCTCAACGTCAACTACTCTTCTGACGCCTACGGCTCAAGTGGCCGTGAAAGGGGTCAAAGCTACCAGATGCACTCAATAGCTCAAGGCCGCAGTGTTGTAAGCACCAAGTCTCAAGACAAGTCCAGCCTTCAGATCAGCCGTCGCTTGTTCAAGCGAGAAACCAGCAAAAACCCGGCAACCTTCACGGCCTCTGCCGATCAAACCAGTCCGACTGCGTATGCCTCGGGCCGGCCAGTGGAGACCGACTCAGTGAGCTATGGCAGCCAGGAGCTGTTCATCCGCCGCGATGTGGTCTTCGAAGTGCGCTCCGAGAATGTGATGGTCAGTGGCCGAAACAGCCATGCCGGCGAAGAAGAAGGGACCTCGTGACCTGCCGTTTCAACAGTTTCATCACACATACTATCATTTCAGTTCCATGGGCTGCACTAGCGTTTCAATGTTCGGGCGCCCGTAATACTCCATCTTCGTTCTACCTACATGGATACTAATTGCCAGCCACGAACTACTTAGGTTTCGAACTAGGCATATATACAATCAGGTCTATACTTTCTTCGACTCCAACAAATCCAGTCCTATTACTTCTGTCTTGCAAATCTCGGTTTTGGACACTGCGGACAGTTATGCCAATCCAGCATTGGGGGTCGGGTGTGGCGCGCACGGTGGCTGCATAGGCGTGCGGCACGCACCCGAGAAAAGCACACGAGCTCTCTATTGCTTTTGCCATTCACAAGTCGATCACTGACTGCTTTGAGCCACGGATGTGATGTCCATACCAACCAGCTGGTCTCCCGATCGATCAATAAATGCCCGATGCAGGCGTCTAATTCTCGCTCCAGGGTCCCGCCAGTAGGAAAAGGATCTTCCAGTGTCAGCTGGGAATACCGCCACACAGGCCTAATTTGACAATTATCGCCTAGGCGAATGTCGATATGCGCGTGAAATCATGGTACACCTTTTCGAGTGGGCGATGCTCGGCGACCGTGAAATCAACATGTCTCCTATTGTGCCATCTGCGTCTGGGCGCTGGATAATTCCAGTGCACACCGATACCGGCTCATCCGACCTTTATTGTCTCATTCGTATTGGTACATGTCTGTGATTGCGGCTTGCAGCGGCGACTAATGGAACGTTCCGGAGGAGATCAATGAAAAGGAGGTTTCGGGGAAGAGCGTGGTCAAAATGTGAAGCAGTTTGTGATGGGCCGAGGCTGGTGGTGGCTGCGTTACACAGACTCGCAGTTGTGGGATCTAGTTTGTGATTACGGTACTGCCTCCTGGTTTTACGTCTCGGGGAGAAGTCTGAGACTGGCCGGACTGTCAGGCACAGCTCTAACGGTTGGAGATGAGAAGCCAACGCTGAATCATTTTTGTCTATATTTATTGAGCAAATTGAACGACGGAGTGGTTTATTGAATCGAGCGTCAATTTAAATCAATGATCCCTCACCGGAGGGAAAGACATTCGAGATCCGCAGGGCTATCCAGCATCTCAATGAGATAGAGTTGAATTTGGCACATTGAAGTTCCTAGTATTCACACTTTCCTTGAACTCTAGAATATGATTCTTCCCCAGCTTATTCGATAACAGATTAGTTCCTTCCATAGAACTGGAGGCTTTCTTCAAGCATAGTGAATATCTCATTGGTCATCAGTTTGTAGACACGGACCTTGGGTGAAAGAGGATACACGTGCTCTAAACAGGGGTCCCCTGTCAGGGCGCGTCTACCCGCCGCGAGCATCTCAACGTTCCCAAGACCGCCGCCTCTTCCACCCACCTCATCATTCACTGCCCCGCGCTCCGCCGCCGGACTCCTCCTACACCGAACACTATGCCTATATCCTATGTAGTCGTCTCGAGGCTGACTGCTACCACCAACCTTGCGTTATCAAGACTTTGAGCGGTCTGCCTTGCAGGTGTCTCGCCTCAGACTGCAAATGGTGGACTCGCTCTTTACCTCACGTCCTCAGTAAAATACTGGGCACAGTACCGCCTCCACGGCACACCGCCGCACAGGTCCGCATTACCAGAACCTCCTCCACCGCTCGCGATTAGCTTCCCCAACACCTACTCCGGCTTCGAAAGCATCAGCAGGTAGCATGGACGGAAACCTATCTGACCCCGCGACTTCGCACAGGCGCCATTATCCTTACACCTACCAGCTTCCTACCCCTCCTCGGATTCTTGTTCCCCCACCGTCGTGCGCCAGTGATATAGGGAACTTGCAGGTTCGTGAGGCACGCGATGAACCGGCCGAGGAGCGCATCGATACGAGCTTCCTCAAGGGCTTCAACTTGGCTGAAGGATTACTGGGTAACCCCGCTATGGTGTGGAAATACGCGCAGCGGAGGGAGGCACAGGTGATTCTTCCGTGGCTATATCTCGGTCCTGTCAATGCCGCCAAAGATTCGGCCTATCTCCTGCGGGAGGGTATAACTATGACATTGGCGGTGCGGTCGAACGAGAATGCCATGAAAAGCGCTCTTGAAGTTGGACGAGAGGTCTGCCATGAGGTTGCGACGATCGAAGTACCAGACAAGCATACCCTTATCCGGAGCTTTCCCCTTGCAACCAAGATGATCAATCGCCATACCGCGGAGATCCAGCGCCTCACAGCGTCAAGCCCGGACCCGCGCACCGGGCGTGTTCTAGTGTTCTGCGAGTCCGGCAATGAACAGTCAGCCGCCGTGGTAGCAGCCTATCTGATGGAGGTCCTCGATGACTTTGATTTCCTTAAGGCTATGTACTTCTGCCAAGCACGTCGCTTCTGCGTATTCTTCAACGACAGCATCAAGGGCGCCCTCAGCTCGTACTGGGATATTATCCAAGCGAAACGGATGGTTTCTGGCTCACAGGGGGTCATGCTACAGCCTGTGACGACTCCTCAACAGCAGCCACATCAACCTGCAGTTTCGGCACTCCACAAGAGGTCCATCCGCGATACGATGGACGACGAAGACATCGACATCGACATGGAGGATGGGATGGATTCCGATGATATCCTTCGCTTTGGTGGGAGGTCGATTGTGCCTTTTTTTGACAGCTGAGAGAGAGACTGCCGCCGTCATTGACCATGCGGCGATCAGGTTCTACCTCTTCAGACATGCATGCTGCGTTCAGCATACCTCTATGGGAAGACCGCTTGCAGTGGAGGCGGAGGATACGGATTGCAATTTCAGCATTAGATGCGAGTGTGTACCTACTGGTAATGTCACCCTTCTCATAGATCGCTCTTGCCTCAGGTTTTCTCTGTGATGTTCTTCATATACCCTTTCACATGCCGACTCCAAACACGGAAGTCGGTGACATAATCTCCCGCCTCTGTGCCTCTTATTATGTAGTACGCTACTATATATGCTCAGTCGAATCTGACTCTGGTGTAGGCTTGGCAGATTGGGTGACTCTCACTGAGGGTCAAAACTGCTACTTCATTTCTGTGAGCGCAGCAGTGCCAAGGTTGGCATGAGTGAAAGGAGCGCTCCGCCGCTTTGTGGAAGGTGCGCCGGAGGCAGCAGATGGTCGTGCTTGCCACTGCCCACTGCCTCGCAGCGCCGCCCTCACCTCACCGCTCCTCTTCGCCTTTCACACAGTCTCTCGCTCCCCACAACCACTTATATCACAAAAGTAACCACATCAACCCAATCGCTCTTGTAAAATCATCCCTCCACATCACCACAACCGCCTTTATCAGACCACCCCTCCACATCAACACAACAGACGCTGTTATTGATCGCGCTACCTTTTTTGCCTCTGTTACTTATCTTGCATCTTGAACATCCGCTGTTTTGGCTGTTTGTATGCGACTCCGCCGCGCAAGTGAGAGGCGGGCTCCTCTGGCCTATCAGGGAGACGGGTCGTACGTGGACTTGGGAACAGAATCAAACGACGAACCCAGAGAACCGCAACCTCGTCCACGCGTTGGCACCACCACCCGCGCCATGGCACCCCACAAAGCTAGACGTTCCGATCGGGAGGCTTCGTCGTCCGGAGAAAAGCAGCGCGACATGTTGACCCTGTTCCCCGCGCCGTTTCCTACACTCGAGCCCGGGGAAAAGCTTGAGAACCGCGTCAAAGATGGTACACACAAGATCTCTATGCTCATGTTGCAACGTTTTGGCAAGGGCGAGGATGCGCGGGCTGCTAGCTACAGGGACACCGACCGGCAAAATGTTTTAAAACTTTCCAGAATTCTTGAAGCTCCCCCACCGGATTTGAACCGTTCGGAAGCTCTCCAGGCTTCTATGCAAAGCTTGGGGATATGGCTGCGAAGGCGCGCCGGCATCAACGACAGTACGGTGAGTGCTCCATCTCATATGCTTCTTCAGTTTGAATCGTCGTCACATTGCGATTACCCTTCACAAGTCCATGGACTGTCAGGTCGTTGTCTCCGATGTAAAGATTGCGCTCCACTTCCACAACAATCTCGTGCCATTTTCGAAAGAACCATGTGCTGATCGATCACCAGATCCCGTTCAGAGCCCTCTACTGGTCATTGCGACAAAAGATCATAGATGAAATCTTGCTCGAGGCAATGGATACCTTCCCAGGCGGGGGCTTCACAGCTGTCAAGGCCCTTCTCAATATCGATGACGATGAGCTCCATGCCATCATGACCGAGAATGCCGCTACTACAATGAAAGATGACGAGAACCTGCACCACAGGCGTTTCCAGGAAGATTTCACAGTCCATCATCTTGAGCGATTCAAACTAGGCAAAGATGGTGCGCGTACGTACCTACTCTTGCCCGAGAGTTCCGATGACAGCAAAGTCATCGACCCCGAATTTCCTCATCCGCGCAGGCTTGTCGCAGCTTGCATCTATCTTCTAGAAAACCACCTTCCAATAGGTCTTCTTGGCGAATGGACGACAATAATGCTTGTTCCGGTACTTTCACGATTGAACCGCGCTAGTCGAGGTCATAGCAACCGGTCCAGCTCTTCAGAATCGCCGGTAAAGGAGAAGACCGAAGCTCGAGGTACAAGCGCAGATCGACCATGTAATCCATCCTCTGAGGCGTCTTCAACCATCCCACCTTCAGCAGAGGGAAGTACACATCTGGAAGGCAAGATTGCGCGCAGCGCGAATGTGGAAGAGGTTGGGATCGTGGGGAAGGTTCCGGTCAATGGGGGAGGTGAGCGTACAGCTCAAGGTCGAGAAAGTCCAGCGGATACCAAACCTATTCTTCCTTGGCTCAAAAAGAATGCTACAGGTGTTGAATTCCGTTACACATGTGAGGAAGGAGTTCCTGTTGGCGGCTTGAAGCCAAGTACAGCTGGTCCTTCCTTGAAACAGATTCGGGAAGTAAGCCCTCAGACTCCTGTTTCGCTTTCCACACAATCTTCTGCTGGGCACCAACCGACCAACAAATTCCGAGAGGAAGCCCCGCTCCATCAGGCGCGTTCGGCACATGCCTTTACGGCGAGGACGGAAAATGCGTCCTTGAATGGTCAGAAGACCGTTTCAAGCCATGATGCCCCTAGGCAGCCCTCTCAGCAGCGGGCGGGGGCCGCTTCGACCACACCAGTATTGGGTGTCAGAAACCCTTCATGTGGGCCGAAGGTCGATCTTGTTACGACCTCCATGGTCTCGGAGAACCAGCCTGCTCTTCCTGTCCTCCGAGGCAATACACCTATTGGAAAACATATGAGCAGTGGGCCTTCATCGTCGCCAACCCCTGTTCCGCGAGAGCAGACTAGTCCTCCGAAAACGATATCCCAGGACCACCGTGTGCTCTTGCAACAAACTCAGTCAAGCAGCTTTCGGCAGCACCCTGGTCATACAATTTCAGGTTCCAAAGATGCGGCAAATGCCATGAACTATCTTCCGGTGCCAAACAGGCATCTTCCAGAACCTCAGAAATCAGGCCCGGCGGGTGCCGCACTTCCTCCGGCTCAAAGGAACCAGCCGATGGCTCGTGGCACTGTATATACAAGCACGACGAGTTATAATCAGAGGACTTCAGGGACACAAGTTGCGCAAGGTACCCATCAGGGACCCAGCCCTGTGCGGAGGGCATCTGACTCGAAACCATCAGATCACTTTGTTTCTGTCCAAACTCCATCAGGTCACCGAGCTCCCACGATGTCACCTTCGAATAGAGCAGTGTCCCCCCAGGGAGCCCCGTTTCCAGCCAGCCCAATGTATTCAAATGTAAATTCCATGGAGCAGTCTTATCAACCACGCCCCTCTGTTACGTCGTCTCCGCAGCAAGCCGTTCGCGATATATCTGGAGGTTTCCAACCCTCTGCAAATCGGCCAATGGACTATACAACAAAAGGAACGGGTATGAGCTACGGAAGTGGTGCTGTTCATGCCGCTCACGGTGCAACTGGCATGCATTTTTCACCACACAATCAGGTCCCTGGATCTGGAGTGGGAAATGGACAGTCACCGAGTGGATACGCGAATTGGGTGGCAAATTCCGTTCAACCTTCTTTAAATATGGCACCGAACCAGAACTACCCCCATCCTCAGGCTCAGTGGTTTCAAGGACGTCCAGGGCCGGGGCATTCACTTCCGAACCCCAGACCCCTAACTCCCTACTTGGATTCCAGCGGTCCATATGGCCATCCTCCCACATCTGTGGCCCTGCCGGCAAATTTCAGTCATATGCCGACCAACCCGGTCTATACGAATAATCCACACAACGGAAATGCCGTCAACGGTGGAGGTGTTTCATGGAACTATCCTCAGCCAACTATGGCACCTGTGGCAGGAATGCGGACTCTTACGGACTGGTCTCTCCCGCCCCCGCACCAGAATGGAAATGACGTATATCCGGCATTTCCAAGGTATACGTCCAATAATACAATTCGGGAACCACCACCAAAGATGGTGGATGAAAGCGTGATGGACCCGAGGCTCTTGGGCGGGAACCATGTTCAGGGCCAGGAGACGAAGAGACGGGGAGCAAACCAGCAGTAGGATGCTCATGACCAAGGGGATGTATTGTAGGAGATACCTTGAACAATGTCATTATATTTGAGCCATACATTTGTAACTACCTGGAGAGTGCTTGCCCATGATGTCTGTGTATAATGCCAAGACGATGCCTGATTGGGTAGGCCGGGTCTCTCTAACCTCCGGCGGTGTTTCCAGGGCTCCACCCTTAGCTACAAGCCTCCCCTCCACCAAACGGGACTTTGAGAACTCCAAAGCCTCCAAACACCTGCCCAGGCGGCGGTCTGACACAATGGAATCTATGGAAACGAAGCTGCTCAACAAATACAACATACCCTCCTTATTTCCCGCGCAATGGCCAGCAGAGAAAGATGTGGATTCCGACGATGAGGAAGGAGACATCTCCACCGAGCCCACGGCGGCGCCTGTGCGACGGGCTTCCAAATCGCGATTCTCGGTGTTGGAAACCACAAGTAGCTATCAGCGGAAGCTTCCGGGCGCGGAAAAGTCTAGGGATGGCGTTGAGAATCTGGTGCAGAAGGACGAGAGCGATCCGCTGGGAACGTATCCTAGTGTTGTCCAGGTGTTGCGACAGAAAGGATTACCTGTGGAGGAGGACATACGGCTGAGTGAGTCTGCTTCTGCGTCTGTTCCCTAGCGCTAGAGCTCATGCAATCAATGCAGGAAACCGTTTCCTCCTAAGCTCCACCACGTTCTCCCCCTCCCTCTTCCTCTCGCAGGTTCACCGCGATGCGTCCACCGACTCGCTCCTCTCCGGCCTAGACTTCCTCTCCCGTTCCATCGAGAAGAAATCCGCCTCCCTGAAAGTCCTGGTGGAATCCAACTTCGAGCGCTTTGTCTCCGCGAAGGCGACGATCGACCGCGTGTACAATGAAATGCGGCAGGTGGGCAAGGAGGAGGAATCTCCACCCCGACGACACACACGCGGAGCCAGCCGCTCGAGCTTTTCCTCCAGGAAACCGAGTGCGTCTGGGATTACCGGCCCTGCGACTTTAGAACCGGTGCCGAGCGAGAAGAAGAGGAAGAATGCGCTGGTCAAAGAGAGCGAATACGGTGTCCACGGCATCAAAGTGCCGCTTACTGAAGTGGCCGTCAAAGCGGAAGAAGTGTGGGGGCCGGCCATCAATAGTCGCGAGAAGGAGGAGACGCTACAAGCTATACTGGCGTCCGTGGATAAGCACCGCGGGTTGTTTGAGGTGGGCTCCGCATTACAGGACGCGATTCGACGGAAGGATCATGAGGCTATTGTCGAGGAATATACGCGCGCGAGGAAGTACGCTGAGGAAGCGAGGTATATTGTCACGCAGGTGACGTACAACCGAGCACCATTGGCGGATTCCCAGGTCCATCAAATCGTCGTCACGGCACGGATGTGGTCGGATGTCGAGCATCAGATCGAAGCGTTCAAGCGCGATTGTTGGAAGAGGCTCACGAGCACGCACTTCACGAAGCCACGAACTGCTCCCGAGGAAGCCAAATCAGAGCAATACATGGGGCTTATCTCAATCATGCTGGAGCTCGGTGTTGAAGACAACCCCATCTGGATATGGTTGCTTTCCCGATACGAGTACCTCAAGTCCCGTCTTGTAGCGACGTGCGAGCGCACAAAGGTTGAGATCGAAATCCTAAGGCGGCATCTGGCGAATTCCGAGAAACCCAGCTTGAGACTGCTGTCACGGCATTTGCGTTCGGTGCCGACTAACAACAGCGTCGTCCTAGATCCGAGCAAGCTGGATACGCCAAAGGTGATTGAGTTTTGGGAGCATGTCAACGCTTGTTTGAGTGCACTTCTTTCGTCGAATGGTGGGCTTCTTGGAGAGCTCGTAGAATACTGGGAGATTGCTACGTCTTTCATCAATGGCAGAGCGCAACGGACATTGCCCATGGGTTTCAACAATCAGTCTTCTGTTCACCACAAGCTCACCAGCAGCAATGTTTCTGACCTGGAGCAAGGTGTCACCGAGCTTGTCAGCATTGTCCGCGAACACCTTCTTACATTCTTCTCTGATCCTCCTATTGAGGATATCTCTCTGCTCTTTTCTCCGCTACCTACGTCACCTACGCCTACGACTCCTCGATCGCCGATGGGTGCTGCTCTTACGCCAACCACAGCCACACGATTCCGCTTCGATCCGAATAATGTCCCGCCTCCGTCACCTCGCCGAGGGGAGATGTGGGAGAAGTATGCCTTCTGGGCCCCGCATTCCAATGCGCTCTCCGGCTCCCACTTCCTGTCGAAGAGTCTTCTACTCATTGGTGCTGCTGCCAACGAAATGGCGTCCCTACGTCTACCGGAGACGGGGCCACAATCGCGCGTCGACGACGCCATGAAACTCCTCGTCGGGGTCGTTCGGGAGCGTTGTGTCCAGGCCGTCTGCGCAGCATGGAACACTGATGCGGAGAATCTGAAAGTGTTAGAGGACTGGACGCGCGACACCGAGCGAAAGGAGATAACCATCACCAATATGCCCTCACGGTTCTTGGCCATACAGACGCTGCTGCTTACAAATCTGCAGAAAATCATGTATGTCACCGGGGGTGAGGGGGCGAGCAAGGCGGCGATTGATGTTGTTGTGCCGCCCAGCAGCAAGTTGTTGCAGATGGTGAGGAGTCAGTTTGTCACAAGCTTCTACCGGACGCTTAGTGGGATGGTTGAGTGTGCGGAGAAGGGAAGGAGGGCACTTGGAAAGGACTTCGAGGTCAAGGGAGATGATTTGACGATTGAAGAGACTGGAGTTGAGGATGCTGGATGGGGCAAAATGGACGCCGAGAAGAAGGTTAGTACTCTCCCAACTTCTCTCTCTCCACACACTTTGCAAAGGATTACACTAAGGCAGCCACAGTCCACGCGCCTCCTCCTCACCCTCTCTAACATGACCGCCCTCAACGTAGAGATCACTCCACACCTCCTCTCCACCTTCGAAACCCTCTTCTCCGTCGCTCTTCCCGACGAAACCGCCCGCATCAAAGACGTACTCTCTCAACTCGACACCCAACTTTTCAAATCCTACACCAAAACCCACATCACGCGCATGTCCTCCACCATTGAAAAAGGCATCTTCAGTCCCGAATGGGCACCTCCCAGTCCCCGCGGCAAGAGCGTGGCGGATAGAGACCCGAGTCCGTACGTCTTTACGGTGCTATTGGATCTCGTAGTCGTACACACAGAAGTCAGCACCACAGCACCATCACTGACGAACCGCATCCTCCGATCGCTCTTCGAATCCACCACCACCGCCCTCATCTCCACCTTCGAGCGGCTGGAATCGTGCAGCCTCGCGGCACTCATGCAGGCGACGTTGGACGTGGAATTCATGGCGCAGACACTCAGTAGTTATACGACCGAGAAGGCGAGCCAGGTCCAGACGGATATTTACCAGGTGCTGGATCGCAAGACGGATAATGCGGCGAGGGTGAGGTTGCAGGAGGAGTTGGGCGCTTTGAGGGGGGTGTTGAAGAGGTTGAGGGAGGGGACTAGGGTGGAGTTTATGTGTTTTAGGAGGGTGAAGCGGGGGACTGTTGGTGCTGCGGAGGGGTTGCAGGCAGCGGGGGTGAAGTAGAGGGTTTGGAGTGTGTCTTTTCTTTTTGAGTGGATTATGTGCGTTCTGCCGTTTAGCGTGCGCGGAGTTGGGTGTGGTCGCTTGGTCATTCTGATGGGCTGCTTGGACATGATGTTAAGCATCTGGGGTGAAATATGAATATCTGTCTACATTCAATATACAACGAACGTGCCCGTTGCCGTTTATATACAACAAAATGAAAGGATGCTCCCAGTATGGTCCCGCACTTCCATGTGCCTAAAACACCTCGTTGGTAAATTCCCAAACGCCAAAACGGAAGAGGTCATGACACTGAAGTTTTCGGAGAATTCAGAATATGGCTCGAGAGAGCAATCTTGAATTTTGGAACGTCTGCGCCATTCGCGCTGCCTTTCCTTTGATGCGACAATACGCCTCTCCTCGTCCCCCGCCGCTGGGGCGATGGTGTAGTGGGCAGCCCGGGTTCACCATGATGCTCCTCATTGTTGCAGTCATCTTCACTGTTCTCTTCCTTTATCGTCGGTTCGTGTGTTGTGCGTTTGGGAGGGGTAATCGGGGTAGTAGAGGGGGTTTCGTTGGCATCTCCAGCTTCCGCCACCAGATCATCTGAGGAGCGCTTCGACTGAGCAAAGTGTACAGAATTAAACAACGCTTGATCATTACTGACACCGGAAACAATACCTACGCTTTCCAGATCCGTGAATGTGGAGGACATCAAACTATAGTTATCCAAGGACGCAGAACCATCGTGGTCGCTATGCCTCGATCCGTGCAATGCAACGTGAACAGCGGACCCTGCAGCCTTAGATGTCATCAGTGTAGGTGGTGGTTCCGACAATTTACGGGGTAGTATGCTCATCCGGCCCAGACGGGTCCAGTTCCAGATACTGCGTGAGTAGCTGTCTTCTGTTTTGAATTTTGGGCGAGAATGAGAGTCTTCCGAAGGATGGGATATCGGGTCGGAATGGATACTACTACTCTGGATGCTAGGGGCCGAGCTTCCGCTACCATCACTCTTCGTGAGGTGAGACGCTGCGACGTCTGAGTTTGCGGGGGGCGCGTCGCGGACTGGGTGTTTCTTGTCCGTGGATGTCTCCGCTTCCAGAGAGGGTATCGGATAGGGGTTTCCTGGATGTGGGGGTTCCGTCTTCCTTTCCGTCGGACTGAGTGGCAACATCCCCATCGCGTTCGCGGGTGATATCTCGGTCGTGGAGGTTGCGGGACTCGTTAGTCTCCTCCGGAGAGGACCCGCGTTCATTTCGCTTTGGAGGCGAGCGCGGCGCGGCTGTGGTGGCTGGGTCTTCAGGGGGAGGGGAGGCGGGGGGTGATGG
>JAFHBW010000244.1:0-38026 GCA_019022765.1 Westerdykella sp. P71 | reverse complement strand
CTTTCTAACAGTATTCAACACGCTAGCTGAGTATGGTCTATCCCCATTAAGAATCGCACATTGGAAGAGGACCACGACGCGAGGACGCTGTGTTCGAATCCCGGGGGCGAGAGTGCGTCTGCTTAAAAGTAAAAAACCCGGATAGCCAAAAAAAATCTAGAAGGTTTTCTGGGCACAATGCTTAGTTTTTGCATTTTTTCTTTTTCTTTTTTTCGCTCTTACTTTCGCCATCCACTTCCGTTTTCCCCTAGCTCTGTGTGATTTAATGGACAGTCAAAACTCCTATATTTTTGAATAAGAAGAGGGCATGACTTATGGGGTGTGGGAAAGGGCCAGGTCTGAGGAGACAAACCAGTTACTACCTTAGCATGATGTACGCGCTCTCTATTATCAGGCCAAACCCCGCCCGCTATGTCGAAAGGTGGTCGGGATACCAGATACACTAGTCTTTAATAGCCTCGAATTCTATGCAACTAGACTATGGTGTAGCCAGGCATATCCACGGGCTTTCGGACATTGGCAAGGGCCGTGATCATGGAGACACCGATCACAACTGCTGCCCGAGTTATCGGTTGAAACTTTTAGGTGGCTGCAAGCAGTAGCTCGAATCAAATTGCGGGGTCAAGCTACTAATTTCAAGTGTGGTAATTGCGGTTTTATGTACAAGTGAAAGTGCTCTGTGAACTTCGTTCACATACTTCCCGTGAGCTTCTATGGGCACATCCATGTTAAATCGTGAGCGCAGAGATGACCGAAATTACTCTTTACTTCTCTATAAGAGTCAAAAAATCCCATTTGCCCTTACATAGCAAGTACGCGAGTAGCCGCGTAAGGTTTCTGTGAGGCCGTGGATTTGCCCGTCTCATGATTAAGCCTCATGAACCCCAGTCCAGCGTACCACCCGGCCAGGAACTGCCTTAACCTCTGACGGACGCACCGTCGTCCCGCATCGTATACGAGATGACTTGAGTGATTTACACCTAAAGTATCTCCATTCCACGAACCGGAGTGCCTGTGTACCTCGGCTGACGGTGCCTGGCATCAGCGGCGGAGGTCCTGTGTATTGCCATCAGTACCTCTCAAGCTATGACCTACTCCCACAACGCTCGATATAAAGCCTCCGGGAGTCTCGCATTCCCAAGGCAGGTCTGACAGACGTCGCGGTTCTTTCTCGCTTCAACATGGCTGGCAAAATCCCCAATCGCCACATTATCCTCGCCGCGCTCCTCACTACCCCACTCCCACCCGCATACACGGCCAAAATCCCCGAAAACGTCGTCGATGTAGCCATCATTGGTGCTGGCCTCTCAGGCCTCAGCACGGCAAATACCCTCCTCTCCTCCCGTAATCCACCCTCCATCGCTATCATAGAGGCCCGATCCCGCGTTGGCGGCAAAGTCTACAACCACCCGCTCAAGAATGGGGGCGCGACGGAAATAGGCGCGGAATTCGTCGGGCCTACCCAAGACCGGATCCTCGCCCTCATCTCAGAGCTAGGCTTGAAGACATTCGACACGTATAACGCGGGCCAATCCGTATTCTGGCGCAACAACACACGCACCGTCTACACGCCGGATCCCCTCCTCGGCGGCGCGCCCCCGCTGGACGTCCTCACCCTGACTCAAATCGCCACAGCGCAAGCACGCATCGACGAGTTGGCGGCTGAACTCAACGTCTCAGCCCCATGGGCACATCCCAAGGCCCGGGAATGGGACTCCATTACCTTCGCTGACTGGATCAGTATATGGGGCTTCCTGCCTGATACCACGTGGGTGCTGACGGTGATGAGTAAGGCCATTTGGTCGGCGGAGCCGCGTGAGCTGAGTTTTCTCTATGTGCTGAGCTATGTGGCTAGCGGGGGGAATGAGACGACCAAGGGGACGCTGGGGAGGTTGACCGCTGTTCAGGGTGGAGGGCAGGAAAAAAGAGTCGTTGGAGGGACGGGATTGATTCCGGGAAGACTCGCGGACAAGGTTGGGAGGGAAAAGATCATCTTCAACGCCCCTGTCAGTTGTGTTAGGGAAGAGAAGGATGGAACGTATACGATTGACTCTTCCCGCAGTGGCATCGTAGTCAGGGCGAAGAAAGTCGTGCTCGCACTCGCACCCCCTCTTGTCAACAACATCGCCTTTACCCCGCCCTTACCCGGTGCGAGACAGCAACTCAACAAGCGCACGCGCATGGGCGCTATAGGGAAAGGCATCCCGGTCTATTCGACGCCGTTTTGGCGCACTGATGGAAACCTCAGTGCACAAGTCCTCAGCGACAGAGGCGCGACCAAAGCCACCTTTGACAGCTCGTCTGACACTGGCAAGTACGGCGCTATTCTGGGCTTCATCCTTGGCGACGACATGCGCGGTCTCGACCGGAAATCCCCAGCCGAAGTCCAGGAAGCCATCGTGTCGGACTGTGTCCGATACTTTGGGCCCAAGGCGCGTAGTGAGTTGCAAGAATTCGTGCTCCAGCGCTGGGACTTGGAGGAGTTTTCCAAGGGCGGTCCCACGGCTATTGCACCGCCTGGAGTGCTGAGGGAGTTCGGACATGCGCTGAGGGAGAAAGTGGGCAAGGGAATCTGGTTTGCGGGAACGGAGACGAGCGAACATTGGACTGGGTATATGGATGGGGCGGTTCGAAGTGGGGAGCGTGTAGGACGGGAGATTTTGGCTGCGCGTTAGGAGTCCGGCAGGAGGTTGGAAGGGTAGGAACAGTCAAATTGAAAGAAAGGGTCAGGTTGGTCGCTATTGAAGCAGGAAGCGGATGCGTAACTAGGACTGGGTAATATGGTACACGCTGCAGGGCTGACAAGCCCATAATAGATGAGAGCATCGCAGACAAATATCTCTTGAAACGACATGTCCAAACTCACGCCTATGCAACCACAGACTCCCAACGACAATCAGAACAAGAGGAGAGAAGTTAAATTAGGCATCGTAGCGTGATATAACCGAATACAGACAGTGGAACCGCAAAAGAATATGACGTTGAAGGAAATGACAGACATTTGTATTGATAAAAGCTCTCGTGTCGCACATGCCGCACTTGGTGACGATATTGATGATAAGTGATAAGGGAGGAGAAATATGGGGTATCTTTCCAAACGCTGAGAGACAGAGATCGACATCATAAAGGAGACCACGGCCTATCCACCGACACGCCGCGTATATGGACCGCCACCAGGAACGACTTCGTCTGGAATTCGACATGGATCTGCTGCAAAGACGGTTAGCCCATCGTCTGCAAACAGCGAGTGTAAAGGAGTCATCTTCAGTGCATCTGGAAGATGGCTTGGGGAACGCCTCTAGACGTGAGACGGCGCCCGTCCAGTATGGACAGTACGTTCCTTACGCCACTTCCAAAACACGAAGGCTCCATAAACCGCCGAGATGAACCAGAGCAGCATGTTCGTCATATCGATCCAGGCGGCGCGCCTCATGCGCACGACCCCCGGACTATTATCACGGGCGCCAGCATCGTTGGGCTTCGCGGGGAGATACATCTTTCCGAAGATGCCGAAGAGCACCACCCAGAAGAACCACACTATCACGTCGGCGAGGAAGAACATCCAGGACTTGACGAGAGGGAGGGCAAAGACCAGAGCGAGGAACGCGCTCAGGGAGCCGACGAAGACGGCGTAGACCCATTTCGCGTCGGCGTATTTGCCTTGTTGCTGTGCTTTGTGCAAGTCCTGCGCATAGAGGCCAATGACGACGATGGCCATAACAAATTGGAAGAGGCGGAGGGTGGCGCGCAGGAAACCGCCGGGGCTCCAGGATTCCAGAATGGAGGTTTTTGCGGTGGCTTTTTCGCCCTTCATGCTGCCGCGAGAGAGAAAGCTGAGCATTTTGAGGCCGACTGTCAGGTACACCATGATCAGTGAACTGGAAGCTCGGGAAGCTGCGGGACCGCTTACGGAAAAGTACGAGGGTTGACGGGGGTTGGGAATTAGGATTTTGCAGGGTATGTGAAAGGTGAGTGAACTCTTGTGTCGATGTCCTGGTTGTGTTGAATCAGGCGGCGCAGGGTGTTTTAAGCGTTGGGGAGGGTTGCGAACAAAGGCGTTGTTCGAGCGCACAATGTGGAAGCGTAAGGATAGCAGAAGCCGTGAATTGTGTGGGAGCGTTGGGTTGTAAATGTTGATCCGGGTAAAAGATTATGACGCTATCGTGCTGCGGCGTGCGTGGGGGGTGGCTTCCAGGCTTGTGGTTCTACTGCTCTTTCTGTACAATGATGGACAATAAGGGAACGCCGTGTATCGAAGCCAGTCGAATATGCAGACACAGAGGGAAAATATATGCAGAGACAAAGGAAACAATAGCGACTATCAAAGTCGGTGAAGAAAGGAAGACGTGAAGAACGAGGAGGTCAGTGTCGCGCGCTGGATGTGATAGCTACGCTGCGTGACTCTGCACTTTATACCTGCGACTACAAAAAGTGACCTTGACTTCGGGCGCTCTGACTGGACCCATGCTTGCTGGCGCCGTTGAGCGTGTGGTTCATGGCCAAGATGCGACAGTGGATGCGCTACCAGTCACTTGGCCTACGCCATTTGGCGCCCGCTTAGTGTTCACCCTGGAGCACCCGTTTGGCGCACTGTGATTGGCCAGGCGCATCAGGGTCTCAAACAAGGTCGCGATATTTTTGTCTGGTTTCATCGACCACTCCACACAAAACAAGTCGACTGGAGGTGCGCATCTGAGCTGCCGCCAGCCTGTGGGTGCGCGTTTTCATGGGTTTCTCGATATTTGTAGCGTTGGACGCGTGGTTCTCTTGTCCAAAACCCAATAAGCCTTCCCGACCACAACGAGTCACTTGTTCCGGGGCGAAATATGTACTGCTTGGAGCCTCATCGTATTCTTTCTTCCGGGATTTCTCTTCCGAGCGCTTCGATGGTCTCTGGGTATTTCCGGGCCCGGATGCGTGGTCTGTCAGCATAGAAGTGTCCATGTCTCGCAAACATCTCGGCCATTGTGGGCCTCTTCTTGCGGGAGCACGCGAGGTCCTTGCTTCGAGTAAGAGACGAAGAGCAAGTCTGGAGCAGTGCTTATGATAAAAGGTCGGGAGATATGTCCATCCGCTAACGATGTTGCCACACACGAGCATCGTTGTGTAAACGGGAAAGTGTAGTCACCATAAATCCCATTGCTCTCCTTCAACCCGGCCGCCCAAAGGCCAGTCTCGCCTGCTCCTTCCCACTTCCAGCACCACCTCTCCCCCTTCCCGATGGTTTCCCCCTCGCTCTCGTTGTTTTCTGCGACACCGGTGCCCTTTGCGCGGTTCGTTCTTCTTGCCTCATCTCCTTAGAGAGATCGAGAGCGAAGTGGAAGTCGTCGTGTTCGGGTTTCTCGGCGCTGGGGAGGTGGATGTTGCAGCGAGGGCAGAAGAACGTGTCGAGGGTCGGTTGGTGGAGTGCGGGTGGAATGGGATTGTGTTCTCTGTGTGGTGGATGCTGTGCCGAGGGGGGTCCGTCTTCAGTGAGATCATCTGATGTGGACTGCCGATCAAGATCACCTGTCTCTGTCTTTTGAAAAGGCTCAGAATCACCTTCTACGTTGTGTTGGTGACCGATATCTTCCTCGTCATCCTCGTCATCCTCCTTTGTGGATTCTCGATGCGCCAATAGAACAGCGCGAGCGGCGTCAAAGTCCTGCTTCTTTTCGTCTCGAGGGCCAAAGAAGTTCGCTATGTTGCCTTTCCTTCTACGCTTTCTGGGCGGCTCGTCAGTGTCTGCCTGTAATCTCCCACCGGCAGTGAGCGCTTTTGCCTCTGCGCCTCGCACTAGGAATCCGCTTATTCCTTGATTGTTAGTCACGCCGTCTTCCCATCCGCCAACACTCAGTGAGAGGTTGGCACACGGCCAGGCCCGTCCATCTACCACCACCTGCGCGAGGAGGTTCTTGGCCAAGTCGAACAACAAGGCTTCTGATAGTGGTTTCCCCTGCGGTATGGGACTCTGCCTGCTCCTGATCTGCCCACCTTGGCGATGGTGCAAATTGATAGTCTTCGGCCTTCTCCTATTCTCCAACACACCTTCCTCCACACATCTCGAGAAGATATCAGCAACAAAGATCCTCAACCATCGCACCCCCTGCTCAAATGAGTTGATAGCCGGCCGAAACGATTTCGCTGACAGCATACTCTTGATCTGTGTCCTGGGATTCACCTCGCTGTGATCCTCCCCCCTGATTGTCGAATATAACCAAGTCCCCGTGTCGTCCCCCAACCTCTTCAACTGATCCAAGGGCTTCTCCAAAAGCTCCGTCACCAGATCCGTCCCGAACATCGCCACAGCCTCGTCTCCCAACTTTCCCCCCAACATCCTAATCTTCGTGAACTTCATTCCCGCCAGAAAGTTTGCGACAGCCCGATTTCGAATCACGGTCTGCTGATTGGGCTTCTTATACCCGCTCCCAAGTTTCGCCAGCATCTTATTTCTCGCCACGCCCCCTGAACATGTATATCCAAGCTTATCTTTGACCTCCCGTCGCACATCCCGCACAATCTCCGCCGCAATCGCCAAACACACATCATCCCAATCGGGATCCCTCTCCTCCCCATCCTCCTCCCCCGTTCCCACAACCTCATCCGCAGCCCAATCTAACACCGTCGTCGGCACCTTGGGCAGATACTCGCTCGGATCGTCGTACGGCGGCGGGCCTCTCAATTCCGGATACCTCGCCATCAGAATCCCATGAACCTGACAACTCAAATCCAAAAACAGCTCATCAATCCCCGCCTTCTCGACCCGCTGCTCCCTCGCAGGTAACGCCTCTTTGACACAAGCGAATATCTTCCGACTCTCCATCCTATACGGATCCAAGCTCACTTTATCCGTCGCGATATGCTTCGAGGCGTCCTCCCTATACGCCCACTTTTCGTCTCCCTCCCGCCACGTAGCCACATGCTGCAGCTTCAAGTCCGGGCACAGCTTCAGCGCCTCCGTCGCCGTGATATGTCGAGTGACTCCGAACGGCCGAGCCGCGTAATTGACGGCGATGAGTGCTTGCCATTGTTGGACTGCGAGGGGGATGTTTGGATCCAAGCCGAGGCGGACGGTCTCGCATTGCGCGTAGAAGGCGTCGAGGTCGATGTGGGCGATTGGGCGGAGGGGGTTCGTGGGGGAGAAGATTTTGAGTTGGGAGAGGTGTTTGTACGTGTAGCGGGATTTGGGGGTGCGGCGGGGAGAGGTGGATGAGGGGGACGAGGGGTCGAAGGGGGTGGGAGAGGACATTGTTGGTTTCTCTCGCGCTCGGAAAAGGAAGGCTACATTTGGAGGGGGTGAGGTGAAGAAGGTGCGAAAAGTGAAGATTTCGTCGATTGTTTGGTGTCGATTGCGAGGGTGAGTCGGCAGGGTTCAACAGACGCGGACGGACGCGGGCGGCGCGGTTCACGTCATCGCGCGGTCCCGTGTATCTGAGATGGCGCTAGCCATAATAGGAACATAGAGACAGATTCATTTGCGGGCTTTCAATTGCAATAATGTCAAAACCGCTTGATAAGAGATGTGACTACTACATAAGTACAGACCAACACTAAAAAATTGCACTACGGTGCAAGATTTTGAAGCTGAGGGTTGATGCATATGTAGGGCCGGAGTGTCGTGGATCACGCTTCGTCGCCGGAACCAAATTCAAGGCTGAGGATGTGGGTATGATGCTGCTCGGTGGTTTGGATTTTCCTAGAGATGATATGTACCAAGCTAGAAAACTTAAGGCGGCAACCATGCTATTTAAAGTCCAGGTTGGAGGCGGAGAAGCTCATTATTGACCCCCTCAATCCTGGAGGAAGATCACACAGTAAGAGTGCTTCTAAACAAAGGGTTCTAGTCGAGAGAAATGTGTCTGCAAGCGGGCCTGCTGTCCAGCTCTATCTCAACACAATTTTTATGCTTTTGAATATGGCAGTGACGGGCAGGCGGAGAGCGATTATGCAGAGCCTTGGCTGCACCAGATGTGCAGGGACAATATGCGCAATGGAAACATGGCTCAACTTCAGCCAAGTAGATAGGGATCGGAATACTTTTGAGCTGAATCTCAGCTGATGCACTTCTTCAGGTGCATGGCGCCTTCAGGACGCAGTGCGTGAACTTCAGTCCTTTGTGTGTCATGGAAATCGCGTGGTTGGCGTGCTGAGTCTTATTTATGACGAACCACATCTCTAGTTTGTCAGTAAAGCCAGAACCTACGTCTCGTTTGCTGAAGGCGTTGATTGATTGGGATATTGGACACTCTCCATCTCGCGCATGCTGTGTCCCCCGAAATGTGTCTTTTCGCTGCCCAAACGTGCCCAACGCGGATGGGACGAGCATTCTCCCCATTTTCCTACGATGAGGTGATTCCTACGACGGAGCCAGACAAGATTATGTGCAAATTCGTCTCCTGCTTGCGTTCACGGCCGCCATCGATCTGATCACTGGCCTGGTTTGCAAACCAGGAAAATGCTGTTCTTGAAAGCCAGAAAATGCACACCGCTCGGGGGCTGGTGGGCAGGTTAATTTGGGCAGTTGGATGAATTTGGCGCCGTAGATAGGAAGATGCAGCAAGCCGCAATATGACCTGCATCTTGGTCGGTCCTCGAGCGTGGCGCTACCGTGTGAAGGATGGAACTGTTGTGCTCTGTGCGATCTCTGGTCCAGTCCTAGGAAAGAAGACATGGCACAATGCAGACTGGACGCAGGTCGGTGCATCATCAAGTCGGCTAGATGCATTCTGTGTCACTCGTGCACGTGCTGTACGTCGAAATGCCTGGAGTCTGACTGCGATTTCGCGCTACGCTGTGAGCCATGGGTGCTTCGTTGGAGTCTTATTGCCCGACTAATTGGCAGAAGCCACGAAGTTCACAACGACGGAGAGGGAATAGTCGTGTCGGGGAGAGATGGCATGAACCCTATAGGTTATAGGCACAGTTCAGTCAAGTAGGGTACAGGCTTCGACGGCCGTAGCTGGTTCCGTGAGGCTAGAACGGCACCAATGGCGGGAGACTGGGCCTTCTTGCTTTCTCTTATAGAGGTGGATATCGCCAGGTATGCGATGCAGCCATGCCCAAATGATGAGCCTCTCGGATGGATTCTTGTTCGCCTCCTGCTCGGGTCGCGCCGCGCTGCACAGGAAAGTCGGGCCTGCTGTGCGATTTCCAGGGAGCTTAAATCGGGGGGCAGTCGGTGAGGGAAAAGAGGTGAAGGGTGAGGACTCCCGAGTGGCACATTGAAGAGGGCATTTTTGAGAGGCAACGCTGTAGCATCCAATGATGTCGATGACTTCACAGAAGTCTGGTAAGAACGGTGACGCGTGGGTCACGCAGGGAGTGGCTGGTAGATCGATTTGGGCTTGTCTTCAGGGCTCGTTTCTGGCGTTGGGCCGCAATGGGCGGCACGCCTCCAGGTCAGGCTGAGAGGCTCCCCTTGTGAAGCTGAGGATGAGTCGCCGGTCTCCACACAAATACAACGGTACCCAAAGCGAGCACTGCGCTTGCCAACGAAGAGCACGCAGTCTCTGACTTCCAGCTGCCTGGGCGGCTACTAATGGGTCACCGTGAGACGGCGATAATAAGGCGGTGATGCCTCGGGCTGTTGGTGTCGTTCCCTTTCGTCCCAACGTCGACGTCGACGTCAACGTAAATCAACCCCCCACCCAAGAGTCGTTCGTGTACCTCTGCACGACGCGCGTACCGGGAATTTCCCATCGTCAGACCCTCATCAAGTGGTCACAGGAGATTGTCGTTCCTCTTTATACTCTTTTTCTACGAGTTCTGCCATTCTGTAGCTTCTCTGAGGTCGTTGATGCCCAAGCCAAACGGGTTCTCCATCTCAGTCAGCAGCTGCAGCCAATCACGGCGTTCCGAAGCCCTACCGGCAACCTGCAACCCTCCCCCGCTGACCCTCATCGAACCCTTCCACCCTTCCACCCTTCTCTCTTCTCCTCCACCCACCCAGAGCCGCACACCCTCCGTTGGCCTCTCTCGTTTGGGCTGCACACACCCACCCCAACAAGTACTCTTCCTGTCGTCCGCTGTCATTGCCCTGGTCCCGCCCCCTCTGGAATTACATTCACTTTCCACCCAAACTATCGCTTCATCAAAGGTAGAGTACCTCCCAGGTACCTGTCGGTCGTGACAGTCACAAAAGTACCCCCCCTCACCCAGCCCGTTCTGCAACCTCCTAGGCAAACCCTGTCTCTCGGCCTCCCAAATCAGGTCGCCGCAGCCACCCGTCACGCTTCCATCAAGCCATTCTGTTGTCACAGGCCGTCCTCCAAGTGCCGGTATATTGGTCCAACCCCCGCTCCTGTCCCTCTCCCTCTGGTCGCCCTCTTCTGGAACTGTCTTTTGCTCCGATAACACCTTCCCAAAGGTCCTCCCAGGTCGTCTGTATAGCTCCGCCAGCGCCTCGGATACCCTGCTGAACGCGTTATCTTGGAGCCTTGACCCCTCCTTGCCGTCGACCTCGTATTCCTTGGCTCTCTTTGCGACACTGACATCAGTGTCCTCTTTCCTTTGCTCTTCTCTGTCTCTTCCATAGCCTTCCTCCTGAACATGTCGACTCGGCAGAACCAGTGGTTTGTGCCCGGTGATGGCATCGCTCGAGAAGTCATCACCGCCGACATCCAGCGCTATCTTGGGCCCGATGCGCTCGTAAGGCCCGGCACAGGCACCGGCGAGTACGAGGTGGGATTCCCTCTTCATTGCTCCATGTTGCAGACCCCATAACTGACCGCTTCATAGGGCCGGCCTGGTTATTGGATAACTGCGTATCGAACTCTCACGTCGGTATGTCCGCCCCTCTTCCTCTCCGAGCGCTAGAAACCAGTGGGCACGGCTGACAAAGTCGACGAACAGCAAATGATTCAGGATCTGAAGGCAGATTCACAGCGATGGCAGACAGAGCGGGACGGTGGACGCGGACGCGGAGGTAGTCCTTACGTTCGAGATACGAAGGTATCGAGACAACCTGACTCTGCTCTAGTGGATTATCGAGATTCCAGGACGCACGCCGCCAGGCAGGAATGGGGCCCCTCGGAATCATACGCGGGTCAAAGCCGGGAATCACATTCCAGGACTCCACACACTGCTGCGTACCCTGATAGTGGACACTACACCACCAGCCCTACCACGGCTTATGGCTCACATCCCGCTAGCTACCCAGTCGCTCAACCCGCCTATGCCGCTCAGCCCAGGACGGATCCCTACGCCGGATATGCCCAGGTACCAGGACAACATCCGAGTTATCCTGCTGCACAAACGTACCCTACTTACACGCAGACACCAGCCCCGGATCCATACAGAGCCCCGGCCCCGCCCAACTACACGACTACAGCTCCAAGGTATTTTGGTTACTTTGACCATCAGTATTTGGTATATCGCTAAACCCCATGTAGACCGCCTGTCGCACAACCAGGATACTATATCGCCTCAGACGGACGACGTAAGCCCATGTTCTGCTTATGAATGTGCTAAACTCACCTTTCGTAGAATATCCCCTCTCCCAGCGGCCTACAAACGGAAGTTCTCGGTAAATACGTCTCCGAAAAAAACTCCAAAATCGTTTCTGTCCCGGTGAACCAGATGTTAGATTTTTCCATGACCACCAGGTACTGCTGTTCATTCCTTTGCCATCCTGTGCGTCCGGAGATACCCTGAATGCCTTTTCCTGGAGCCGGATACCTGTGGAAATTCCAGATTCCCTTCCCGAGGATGCTTGAGGTCCTCTTGTCCTGAAAAGAACCCGGATAGAGTGGATTCCTTGCACAGAAGCTGGAGCGTGGAGTCTCAGCCGAGGAGCAAAAGGGAGTTCTCGACCTGTTCTTTTCCAAGTTTTTCCTAAATTTCTCCAGCGGGGACGCTCCATATTTGACTAATATGCATCATGGACCAGCCCCATCTCACTGTTGTCTTATTATTATTGCGATCTCCAAGGGGCGATGATAGGGCGCCAGCAAGCAGCCTTGTCGCTAGCATCCATCACCGAGTTTTCGCAGCTCAAATCCGTCTCCTCTTCCACATCACGACCACCCTTTTTTTCTGCTAATTTGGCGATTCCTTGTTGATTGCATCGGAACTCGGGGTCTCCTTCAACATACCATTCTCATGTATATACCTTTATTGCGCACGGTTGACACGAAGATGACGCCTCATGACTGGACGGCTTTTCCTCTGTGCATAGCTTGCGGGGGAACGGAATCAGATTGCTTAATCCTCACAAACGCGCCCTTTTCGCGCTCCCTCTTCTCACTTTGCCGATTGCGTAGGCCTTGTATGCCGGAATCCAATGTCAGCGGGAAGCCAAGCACATTGCTTTGTCGCTTGGGACCTTGACGCCCAAATAAGGCCGCAGCCGCTCTTCACGAGCCTCGCCCGCTATGGTCCCCCAAACTATTGTTGATGTGGCCTCACCAATCTCCCTTTGCCATGCCACTTTGTGCTTGAAAATGCCGTCCTTCGTCTCGCCCAGTATCCCACGCCTCTACAGCGCTCCCACCCTGATAAGTGGCCCCACTCACATATATTGCTACACCACACAGCTGTCAAGGGCACTTTGATTGCTATATTTTCTCCGAACTTAGATCACTGGTCACGCTACGAAGTCGTCATTGGACGACACTGCCTGCTCAGGTGACTTGCCGTCATCAATCCTGACCAGATTAGTATCTTGGTAGGTGTACTTTGGGGATACTTCGTACATGCGACTTGTACGAATGGTCCAGCCGTCGGCTAGTATCCTCGGGAGGAGGTCAGGGGGATTATTCCTTCCCCCCTCTCGGTACCAGAGACGGATAGATTGTACTTTGGCGACATCTGTCGTTGTGGGTTGTACGGAATGGGCATGTTGGCCACTAGGGCCCTCGACTTGTTTTGATGCGCGGATCTTAGACCGTGGTGGAGATTTCTTCGTGCATCGTCCCCGTACGTATACGCAACACTGCGACAAGCGAGAGCGGGAACCCCTGAAGTCGTTCATATGGAAAGGTTAATTTGGGCATGGTGGGAATGACGTGCATGAAGGGGTGAGGGATACACGGTAACTGGGACCAAGAGTGGACACTTATAAAGTGAATTGGTTGGAACAGCAGTCCGAGGTGTCCGAGTTGCTGCCGAACTTTAAGAGGGTAGTAGGGGTTCATGTTGGGGTTCGTGTTGGGGAGAGTCGAGGTGGGGAATGAGTGAGTAGAATGGGCTGAGAGATGGCCTACTGCTGGTGAAGATGTTGTCCATGGTTTCTCTTCGGACTTGTACATGGTGGCCTCTAGTGAAGGTATACAGGTTGCTGCGCCAGTTCCACGGCTTTCGAGCTAATGCAGCGGGTTGAGCCCCTTTCTCGATATCCTCTTCTCTGAATTTCGTGGAAAGTTTTTTCTCCTTTCAGTTTTCTTCTCCTCAAAGCTTATTTCCTTTCAGTGACGAATCACCCTTTTCTCCATTCATTCCGAGAAGGTTTAGCATCTGTTACTTCATCTTAAAGTTCTTTGCTCATAAGTTTCCTTCGATATACCAGCAATTCGCTCGCTTCGGAGCAGTTTCAGTTATGCCGCCAAGCTTATCTACTATTAGCAAAGTGAACAGTGGAGCTCAATCAGAAAATAATCTTTAGTTTCTCTTCTAGTCACCATGGCCTCAGAATACGAGTATTTGGCGACTTTTCCTCGAATGGCGAAACCCGGGCATGGGAATAGTTGAGGTCGACGGCTACATGTTGAATCCGTACACATCCTGCCACTGAAATACCATCCGCTATCCGATGTCCGATTCATCCATCCTTCTATACAGCACCCCACCTCTCGGCAAACCGATCATTCTCCGGATCCTTGTTCCACTCATACTCACTACTATCGGCAAGCACTGTCGCTATTTCCTCGCCCCAAACATGCGCTATCCAACCCAGGGCGAGATCCATTCCCGCCGAAATGCCAGAGCTCGTCCAGATGTTGCCGTCGGTCACCCAGCGAGCTTTGGCAATCCAGTTGACGGTAGGGTGTCGTGCCTTTACCTACAAGGTCGTTAGCTCTTCATCAAAGGCAACTGAACGGCATCAGGAATGCAATAAAAACAGAGCCGCAACGCTAGAAAGTCGAGGAAATAAGGAGACGGTAAGAAAGGAGAACAACACACCCATCCAAAAACCCGTTTATTCGTCGTCGCCGTCCTCCCCTCCAACACCCCCGCCCTAGCCAACAGATAACTCCCCGTACACACACTCAGCAGCCATCTCTTCTTCTCCCCCTCTTGCTCCCCCTTTACGGCGTTCGCCCACCAGCTCCTGACAAACTCGGTCACTTTGATGGTGTCTTCGCTCTCATCCTGCCGTGCGCCGATTCCCCCAGGTACCAGCAACATGTCGATATCGTCTGGCGCATTTTCAAACGTATGCGTCGGCACCACTTGGGTCCCAAAGTTCGATCCGATTTTCTCCCACACATGGTGGGCGGTGGAGACTGGGGAGAGCGAGGGACCCGGGGAAAGGAGGCAGAGTTGCAAGGGGGTGCGGTTCGCGAGGAGGGCGAGGATGTCGAGGGGGCCGAAGAGGTCGAGCGATTGAAAGCCCGGATAGAGGATGAAGGCTAGTTTTGTGGGGGTGGAGGAGGAGGAACTGGTAATGAGGGCGTAGTGGTCGGGATTCGTGGTGGGATTGGACATTGTGTTGTGATTGAGATGAGAATGGTGCGCTGATGAGTGTGCTTATGGCGGGATTGAAGCAGTGAGAGGTATCAGTAAGAATGAAAAAGATGTATGGCAAGCCGTCCGTTGTACTGTTGGCGGGAGAATGAAGCACGACAGGAATGTCCCTGATCTATCTCTTCTTACTTCTCTCCAAAGTCTACGAGTGGTAGCGGAGTATATAGACAGCCTGACCCTGGGGAGACAAAGATAAAGGGACCAGATTTAGAAATCTTAGATCGATATTCCTCCAAAAGAGAGGGACTCACTCTCGTCTTATACGCACGCGTAGCGTAGACCGAAACACATTATTATTAATATAGATGGCATATGTACAAGCGGGCACTGGGCGTCAGAGGCGTTTGCGGGCCTACCCTAACGTAACCTGTGAAGAGCGAAGAGCGGGGTGTGTCGTGTCTAGACTCCCGGGCAGAAAAAGAGTCACAATTGAACCACTAGGAACCTCTACGTCATGTCTCGGAGCGGTGAGTGAGCACATTTATCATCTGCATATGTGTATGTGCAGGGTGCGGGGTATGAGCGAACTCGGAGCTTAGTACTTACTGTTGATAGATCAAAGCGAGCTGCTTCTGCTTACTGGAGAGGAATCCAGACAAGTACCTTGGCATGTCGATGAATGAGAAGAGTGGACGATATTTTGTAGGAGGTACGTGCGACTACGGTGTGGTGTTTGAACATTCACCGAAACCACCTTGGGGCACACTCAAATGCGCATGTGCTACTATTTGCAAGGCGTATAATGCTACCTAGGTAAGAGAGAGACGCCATGCATACCAATACAGGAACGATGCCCGCTTATATCCAAGTAATCAATGCCGCTGCGCAAAATGCTACGAACCACGAAACTCGTGAGGAGCATTGAGTCTGTCAATAGCGAAAAAGAATGCCGTGTTCCAAGTCACTCCCACATATCCTGGCATGGCCCGCCCATCATCATTGCCGATTTGACCGTGCATACTCCAAAATCTCATCGAGGCTCACTATCTCAAACGACCAAGCGATATCAGGGGGACTATCCTTCCGCGACTGGCCCTTATCGGTTGATTTCGTCTCCGTGTCTTCTGCTCTCACAGCCAGAGCAATCATGTAGTTTTCATCGTACGCCTGGATCGAAAGGCTCACGTGCGTCACAGGCTTCTTCTTAAGGAAGGCAACGGCACCATCAATTCTCTCACCAAAGGGGTTCTCGTTTGCCCTAGAATCGAAATTCACAGCGACTACGCCGGATGACGAGCTGACTCCGGCGTTCCGTTCGGCCATTTGACGCTGCTCCTTGGCGGTCAAAGGCGCCCGGAGGCCAAAAAATTCCAGTTCTTTTATCCAATCTGCGAGCAGACCTTGCCCCTCCATTTTGGTATATGCTTCTTTGTAAGCCCACATTGCGAAGAAACGCCGCAACTTCTGTTCCGTGGAAAGCTTCTCGCTGGGGCCTTGCACAGGATCTGAACACGCTTTATAGAGTTCGTCATCGTCGAACGCCCGCTCATATGCTGAAAACTTAGATGGGAAGCCGTTGTCTGGTGCTGCTTTCGAAAGATAGCGTGGATTCTTGAGGTCCCGAAGTTCCGCATTAGAGAGAGCAGAGTCGTAGATATGAACCCACTTGTCGAATCCCCCTTTGTGGCGATCCACGGATTCAGGTGTACATGTGGGGCGTTCATTGGTACACACGATATCCACGCCCACCGCTAGCCGGTCGTTTAACCCTGTGCCTACGAGTGCAACCAGCTCGGCTTGATGCGAGACATTGAAGTCGACGTTTGCGAACGTGTCATCGAAGAGGACAGCGGCGGGCTTGCCCCGCTTAGGGTCGTCCTTGCGCCCATAGCGCACATCGTTCCATGGTATACCGAGAGTTTTGGAGACGAAGTAGCGCTTGAGAAGTCCAGATCCTAACTGTTCCTTACCGCCGGGAAGCTGGACCATATTCGTGCACTTTTCGCGTTCATCGGGGGGTAGCAATTGGAGCACATCGGCAGCCTAGAGGGGTCAGAATGCCACGTTTTTGCAACCATTCACTGAAGAGAGTTCAATGGAGATATCGTACAGCTTTCAAGATGTTATCCGTCCTCTCGCCTCGCCAAAACGGCCGTGTGTCGAGCAGCCAGCATGTCAGAGTGATGGTGTTGTTGTTGGTCATGACGAACGTGATGGGGTTGGTTGTGGATATCAACGGAGATCTCGGCGACCAGTTGACCCCACCGAAACTAAAAGGACCAAAGGCGCGGGAGGCCGGGGACGGGGGCGTGCCTGACCGGCTTATCGATAACACTTTCCTCGGCGCAATATTTACCACTCTCCGTCATCCATGACTCTTGACCTCTTCAAAACTAAACTCCGGCTACCACCAGGAAAGAAGTCACCTCGCCATGACCGTCGCTATACCGGGAATTACTGTCGGCGTCCTAGCCCTCCAGGGCGCCTTCAGCGAGCACATCCAGCTGTTACGACAGGCGGCGCAAAGTTTGAAGCAGCGCCACGCACACGACCTGAAATGGAACTTCATTGAGGTCAGGACGCCGCAGCAATTGGAGAGCTGTGACGCCCTGATCCTGCCCGGAGGTGAATCCACGGCGATCTCCTTGGTCGCAGAGCGGTCGGGTCTCCTGGAGCCGTTGCGAGACTTTGTGAAGTAGGCTCGTCGCTATCACCACATAGAACAATACTGACCCCTGACAGAGTCGACCGAAAACCCACCTGGGGAACATGCGCCGGGCTTATATTGCTGGCGGAATCTGCGAACAGGACAAAGAAGGGCGGGCAAGAGCTTATTGGAGGGCTGGACGTGCGGGTGAACAGGAACCACTTTGGACGGCAGGTGGAGAGCTTCCAAGCCAACTTGTCACTGCCTTTCCTCGGCGCTACAGAGAAGGCGTCGGCAGACAAGCCCTACCGATGCGTCTTCATTCGGGCGCCCGTTGTCGAGAAGATCCTTCCACATAAGTCGGGCATTCAGAGCGAGGAAGCGTCGCGAGACGCTACCATAGTTGCGCCTTCCAAGACCCCGGTCGATGAGGTGGCCAAAGAGGAAGCACAGGAGACTGTCGACATCATGGCCACTTTGTCTACCCATAACCCGGCTCTACAGGGTAATCAGGAGCATGTCCATTCCGGCGCGGAAGATATAATAGCCGTTCGACAGGGCAATGTCTTCGGTACTAGCTTCCATCCGGAACTCACAGACGATCCACGTATCCATGTATGGTGGTTGGAGCAGGTCGCAAACGCTGTCGAGCGCCGTCGTCAGTTCGAGATTGCGGATAGGACGGTGTAGGGTTCGGCACAGAAGGCGATTTGCTGTTTTGATAGCATGTAAAGCATGGCGTTGGGGATCATGGGACATGATAAATAAGTGTAGTTAGACTGGATTTTCCAGCTCGTAGCGGGTATTGTTAGCGCCGAGAGATATACTTCCTTAACGCAATGCATGAACGCCGAACACCGACCCCAGCCCCAATGCAGTGCCTCTCAGAGCAATGGTTTACCGATAGTCTCGCTCGTCGCCCCCGAAATCATCCACAGCTCTTCCATATCCCCCGCGGCCAGGGTCGTATGTATCTCGGTATTCGTCCCGCACCTGTCCTCCAGATTTGCCGCGTCTACGGGTCGATAAGCAAAACCAAGGTAGAGAAACTTACTGCGGTATACATACCCGTACTGCCGGCCCTCAGTAAAGCCTTCGTCAAGATCAGTTCGGATGACGCGCTCATCCAGTTTGGTCCCCCCGATGTATTTCATGCAGTCCAGCGCATCCTGGTGATTGTAGTATTCGACGAAACAGAAGCCGCAGGGGGTCTTCTGATACCGATCGAGGCCCATGACGAGGCGCTTAATCTCACCACATCTTGCTTCCTGTTATCATCACGTTGAGTAAAAGCAGGTCTGCGTAACATACTTCGAGAATAGCTCGTGGATCTGCTCCTCAGTTGTATAGAAAGACCTGCCCGGATCAGTCGAGTCAAGAAGCGTGCGACAACGGACGTACAAGTTGCCTACGTAGAGAGTAGTAGCGTCTTTGAGTTTTTCCTCGGGGTCAGGACTCGGTGGGCGCCTGTGGTCTGGGTCCGCAGCGCGGTACCTTCTCCGCTTCTCACAGTGAAATCAGTATCTGTTCATGGAAAGAAGGGGAAGTATAATGCAAACCTTGGCTGTCGCGTATGAGCTGGGTCTGTCCAGACGCTCAACTGTACTCCGATTGGGAGGCATGCTAGGCGATTTACTGGAAGGGCGTCAATCGAGCAGTGTCGGATGGAAGCTGGAACTGGAAGTGTGCTTGAAGTGAGCTTCGTGCCAAGCCCCGAAGTTGAGCCGGCCAACGCGTCAAAGCTCTCGTATATGTACATCTTTTGTTTGAGCGCCGCAGCTTGAACTCTTCCGCCCACCAGGCGGTCGCAACAAGGGGGCCTACGAATCGTAATACTTTCGGACGACTGATCATTACCGTATATAACGAATTCACGAATGCAAAATGTCGCGAGTTATAAGCTACACGCCGGAATGGCTCATGCGACCGAACGCAGGCTGGGAAATGTTCACATCCAAATCCTCACCATCGTCTTTGAAACCCCCGGTCTCCCAAGACGACACAGGACGACGGAAAACCATTGCGACCAGGGATGCAGAGATATTCGTAGCTGTTGGAACGGAGATCCGTTGGGCGGATCTGCTGGCATTGAAAGATGGAGCGAATGATTACCGTACACTCAAAGTCGCAGTTCCGCTCCCGATCACACAGCTCGTTGTTAGCCCGAACGGCGACTTAATGGCTGTTGCAACCGCGCATACAGTTCATATCGTCGTCCTCCCCGATTCTTCCAGTCTACAAGGTCCGCCGTCCTCCGACCCTATCAAACTCAAGACATTCCAAGTCGGGCCCACCGCACATGTGCGCGAACAATCTCCAGTCGCTTCACTCATGTGGCACCCATTGGGATACCGAGGACATTGCCTAGTTACGATAACGCGGGATGGAGTGGTACGTCTATGGGAGGTGAACCGGTCCGATCGCTCAACGTTCAGCGAACCTACCATTTCGATAGATTTGAAGAAGTTGGCCAATGCAACAAATGACAAGGAGAACGTGAGCGCGGCTAAGTTGGGTGCTCCCAAGGGATTCTCGCCGGATTCATTCGAACTTGAAGTGGCATCCGCCTGCTTTGGGGACTATCCGGATCAAGAGGGAGTTCATGGGTGGGCTCCAATGACTTTGTGGGTTGCCATGGTTGAAGGGGATGTGTATGCACTGTGTCCACTCCTTCCCAGCAAGTGGCAGCTACCGGAGACGCCGGGTGTGTTCACTCTCATGGAGACCTTGGCTACCTCGATCAACGCCGACTACGTGGAGGTGCAAGATAATAAAGAAGCTTCTAAGCAGCAGATTGAGACCGCTGAACGACAACTTTCCTGGCTCTCCGATATCCTCTACGCTGATCCGATTCCCGAGAAACTTCCCTCGGGAGATTCTATCAGCGTATTCTCTCGACCCACCAGCGTCCCCGCATGTCCTCTGTTACAGGGTCCCTTCACCATTTCTGCGGAAGATGTTGATGATTTCGAGATAAGCGATATGATAGTCTTCTCCCTCAAGACGTTCTCGGAGGGGATAGAGGAGGAGCCCGCTGAAGGGTTGCCTGGCGCCGTTGTGTGCCTCCTCACTGATACAGGGAAGGTGCACATTTGTCTGGATATGGTGGGTATTGTTGGCCGATGGCTACCCTCATCTGCAGTAAGTTGCTCGGCTCCATTCTCTGGCGCAGTTGCTCACCATTTGCAGGCACATTACGCTGCTCCACCGTCCACTGCACATGAGCTTATCCTCACTGAGACGGTTGCCTTGGGTGAAGATGAATCCTCTTCTTTCAATCAAAGCATCACGCCAGACGTGCAAAAAGATTTCTCGTTCTTCGTCTCCCGGTCTCAGGGCGTCTATTATATCTCCCTGGAGCCCTGGATTCGAAACCTAGAGAATGAGCTTGCAGAACCTCAAAGTGAGGGTCTAAGCTTCCGCCTCGATCGGCTGCTGGAATCTGCGGCTACCCAAGTTGACTTGTGCATGGCCAGAACAGCCACCCATCGCGCGCCCGAAGAGGCGCCCGAGGAGGTGGCCTCATGTGTGGTGGTTGCGGAGGGTAACCTCGGCTACTTCTTACTCACGACTGTGGAAAACGAACCGCAGGCCGTGTTCTTAGATGCACCGGAGTATGGAATACCCTCTGAGAAGGAACTCGCTGAGTACATGCGTGTGGAGGTGCCTGCGAGACAATTCCGCCCAGCTTATCAACCACCCAAGGAGCTGTATGACCCCCTACAATTCCATATCGACAAAGAACGCTTCATACCCGCAAGGCATAAAGCGTCCAGCAAGGAAGAGATGAAGCTGTCCCCTGCGAATCTGGATATTCTAATGAACGCACACAAAGCTCTCAGTCAAGACACACATCGCCTGCAGACAGCTGTATCAGATCTGTTCATCAGGTGCACACGTCTTCGCGAGGAGTTCCGCGATCAGGTATTCCGAGTTGCGGAACTGGTAGGCAAGGTTGACGGAGTTACTGGGAATGACGAGGGTGCAGGCAGCGATGTCGACGGTTACACGAATGCGAGGATTGAGGAGCGCCTAGACAAGGTGAAGGCGAAACAAGAAGCCATCACTGCACGGTACGAGGCGATCCGAAGGAAGATGGCCAGCATAGGCGGCACGGAGCTGAGCGAAAAGGAGTCCGCCTTCGTGGAGGAGCTACAAACCATGGAACGAAGCCTGGATCAGAAAGCGCAGACATTGACGGGGGATCAGGACGGCAGTGAAGTGCCGGCATGGCAGCGTCTAGGGAAGATAAAGGGGCTGCAAAAGGACCTTGATAGGGAGGTTGATCGGGCTACAAAGGAGATGGAGGAGGAGAAGGGCGCGGCGGCAGCCGCAATTAAGGTTCCGTCCCGCTCGCGAAAACTGGAACAGGAACAGATTGAGGCGCTGTTGCAGCGGGAAACGGCTCTCATCACGGCGGCAGCGAGAAGTTTGAGGAGCATGGGTATTGATATACCTGAGAGTGGAGTATAGAGAGTGGTGGCAGGTGGAAGTTAGGGTGAGTATTGCGAGGGTACAAAACCAAAACCTTTCTGGACGTTGGAAAATGAAATGTTTGAGACCGCGAGGCATATAATTCCCATAATGCTATTGGCCTGATTTTCATGGCTGTTTGTCCCTCCCTTTGCTCCGCAATCATCGGCCTTCCTGCCTAGCTTACTGATGTGACTAGCACGATGGGAGCAGTACACGGCTGATGGGTGTAGCACGGGTGGCAACGACAAGGATGAGGACACGCACACAGAGGGACATCTAGAGGAGTACTGTACATACTACAGAGTTCTTCCACATCGCGCGACCGTCGCTGGCAGACTCCCCAGATGCGCCCGCCCAACGTCCAGAACGTGCACCTTAGCGAGCAAAACCCACCTGCATTACCACCACCAGGGGCAACGAAACATTCTTCCAATCATCGGTCTCTTCCAAGCGACCGAAATATCTCACCCCTCGCAGGTCTGCATGCAGATAGCGGAAGAATATATTGCTCGGTTGCTTCAGGGCTGAGTGAGAGGTAAGAACGTGGAAGGATCGAATGCATAGATGACGTCTAGTCTATTTTCATTTGGCAGATACTGTGTGCACGAGGGATAAGAGGGAGGGATGCGCGCATGCTGACTGTGTCGCTTGCAACGGTGTTCTGAACTGCTGTTGCGTGGACGTTCTGTGTTTCTGTTTCTTCGGCCCTGTCAGCCCTGTGGGCGATCGAAGAGGGTGCAGAGGGACGCCGATACAAAGGCGATATGCTGGCAAATGCGCATATTCCAACATGTCGAAGCGATGAGAAAGACAATGATAGAGCGACAAGCCGCCCGCACTGCGGCACGGTGGTTTATATCACGCTGCCGTCACATCACTGCTCTGTAGTCGCGCGCCAAAGCATCCCGTCGCTCTGAAGAAATTCCCGGTAGTCTTTCCATTTGGGATAATTCAACCAGCAAGGTGTTCACGATCAGTATCTCTCTCCTCTCCCACTCCATTCTCAATCCGGATGGTGGGCGCTTACAGCCCGCTCCACGCTGGTCCGGTTACCGAACGCCCATTCCCTCCCCTGTGTTCCTGCACCACCCCATCACACCTCGTCTACCAAATCAGCGCTTAGAAACGCCCATCTCCCTCGACTCCGCGCCAGTCTTCCTCCACAACTAAGCGCAGTTGTAGAGTTCCGTCCTCTTTCTGGCCTCTGGTCCCTCTTGTAAGCTGCCCTGCGCGCACCTCACTGGTCGTCCACCCTGGCTTGGTCAATATGCTCGCGCGACGCCCATTCGCCGCCATGCTGCAGTGCTGACGCCCCGGGTGCCCTGGTATGGCGGACCCAATTCGTGGGTTCGGCAACGCCCTGGGTGGGTGATTCTGCACGAGAGAGGCGGGCGGGACTCGGGAGGGTCGCACAGGGTGGATTGCGGATGCATGGGGAGGATGGAGGGATGGGAAGCCCAGCCTTTTAAGTGCTGGCGCTCCCTCCCCAGTGGCGGGGGTTGCTGCTGCGTCTGCCCGTGTTCGATTATTCCATAAGTGAAGTGTGTTCTGTTGCTGCTGTCGTCGAAGTCCCTTGGATACCTTTGGCATTTTTATCAAGAGTTTGGGATTATTGAGAGCCCGTCTCGCGCCGTCTCGTCTTGTCGCAGTTGAGACTTGAGAGGGAACAGGTCCGTCCGGATTACTCCGCCACGCAACCGATATATTTCTCAGTCCGCCATGTTTCGTTTCACGGAGCTCGCCGCAGCCCACACCGTCATTGTTTATCCTGGATGGAGAGGGGACAACATCCACACCAACGGAACCGTCTCAGACACAGATCACAGCATCAAGCCAGGGTCGCTTGGGATCAATTATGAGGGAAATGGGACGTATGGTTTCCCGTATGGGATGCAGTGGATGTATCCTTGTATGTTGCTTCTTTTCTTTGCTATCGGGGAGCGGAACGAATTGGACCACAAAGGAACTGCCGAATGCCTCAACTTTGAGCTACATAGGAACCATCGCTAACTTGAACTTCGTTCAGGCGGCGGCATGCCCATGTCCTCAAACCGCACCAAATGGCCCCTGAAGGGCGGCGCTGTTTCCATCCAACCCGGCTGGTTCCCTGGCCACTCCCTCGCTCTTATCTACATCAACATGGGCTACGGAAACGAGCCTCTCAACTACTCCCACACCATGCTGCCCCCGTTCCAGATCGTGGGACCGTCGAATCAGCAGTACAATGGCACGTTCTGTCTTCCCCAGGTGCCGCTGCCGGCGAATTATACACCCAAAGTCGGCGACAATGCGACGATCCAGGTCATCGAGACGGCACAGCATGGAGCAGCTTTGTACAACGTATGTTTTTATTCCTTTTTCCTTCCTTGGATCCTTGCATTTCCTACAATCCTTGCAACAACATAGGCTCCACCCCAAAAGATATCGGACTGTGCTTACTTCTCAACAGTGCGCAGACATCACCTTCGCCGAACCCGAAGACGTCCCCGAAGTCAACGAGACAAATTGCTTCAACTCGACCCAACAGGGCGAAAACATTGGCTTCCAGCTCCTCTACACCACCACTTCTTCCCCCGCGCACCGCGCCGTGCAGGTCAATGCCTTCGTGTCGGTAGCGTTGCCGCTGATGCTCGCCACGGCGAGCTGGGTGACATGGTTCTAGAGAGTTATCATGTGATGTTTAATTTTGTTGAGTTTTGAATAAAGCGTTCCAGTTTCGGGTTCATCGATCTATGGCGTTTCGGGCAGGAATTGGTCAGATATCCGCTCGCTGGGAAGAAACCAGGCAGAGCATTGAGCAAAGTAGAAGAAAGAATAGTCCGAGCATGTGGAAGTCATTACTCGGAACCGGACTGCACATAAGGCTGCTACTTTTCATTTTCTTGTATATATCCGGGGACCGGCAGGCTCAGGGAGGGCGTTATTGCTCGCTTTCTTTCAGCTCTATGGCTAGTTTGTCTTTTGGCTCAGGTTCAGACTGGTGTATGTAGATGAGAGTAATGGGAAAAGCTCAACTTCTGAACATGACCGCGTGCGTACAGTATCGTTGTAATAGTGCGTTGGTGAGACCTCGCGAAGTCCAAGTACCCTCCGAAATCAGTGCGCGCTTTGCGGGGGCATGCGGTCTGCAAAGCCAAAATGGAGTGATGGGCGGGAGCAACATGTTCCCTGATTTTATTTTGAAGGATGGATTAGAGGCATTCTTGTATCACTTCAACGGAGTCTCACCACCAATGGACTCGATGTCTTATTTACGACTCCTCAAGAGCATTTGGATTATAGACCGCATCAAGGAAAGCAATGAATGGAAAAGGTTTCAGCAAACAAACCCAGGTGGCCTGTACGACCGATGCGTACGCGAAATGGACCCGCGACTACGAGATGACTTTACCCGAGTGAACTCAAGCCAGTTATCTCTCCCTGAACCTTCTACAGCTTCCGGAAGACACTTTCAACATCTGGCCACCTGCAACACCAAACAACATAGCAACCAGCGTCAATCATCTCGGTGTGCTGCGCGACGTACCCATTCTCCCAGACCCGAACACCCATCCTCTCCGCATCGTACGAAACATCGACGGCACGTTAGGCATAGAGAATACGACGGTTACCACCACCAAATCTAGTGGCACCATGTCGAGCGAGACGCACATCCGGGTCGTCAACATCGAGCCCAAATCCGCTTATCTCATCCCCATTTATGCACTACCTGTTATACAGGGCTCCACTGCTCTCAAGGCCAAGCTCCAAAGCTCCAAGGGTGGCGTCAATGGACTAGCTCCAGATTTCGAGTCCAAAGATGATCTCCTCCGCCTTCAACATCCGATCCGGTCACTGGCTACAAGTGCGTTAATAAGCGAACTACTGGTAACCCAATTACGGTCACATCGCTCATTGAGGGTCAATCTTTTCCCTGGGGCGCCACTCAGGGTAGATGAGCGAGGAAGCCTCCGAAAAAACTTTGCGAGTTCTTTTACAAGCACAGGGAGTATGTCCTCCGGTCATATACGACAAGTGACGATTGGCTCGTCGGGTGTTGGGATCCAGCTCAAGGAGCCCGAACCTCCTCGTTTGGTCTTCTTCCTCAAAGAAAAGGAGCAGGGGCTGCTCTCGTTTCTGGTAATTGCGCTTGATGAACCCACTTTCATCAACCCGTTCAGCTGCAAGTGTGGAAGGAGGGGGAAGACGTGCACCATCAGTGTGCTAGTGCGATCGAAGAAACTCTTAATCGCGCATCGGTACTATGCAAGAGAAGGGTTTAATGTCTGTAATATCGCTGCCTTCGGGGAGTATTGGCCGGAGCATGACAGTGGGGCTGTAAGAGTAGAGAATATGTACTGGTTGCGGCTAAGTTTCGAGAAGGAGTCGGATCGCATCAAATTCAATGAAGATGTCAAGAAGCTTGTAATGATATTTAAGGGGCGCATGGAGGATTATCGGAAGGATTTGCAAAGTATTCGTGGGACTGTTATTGTTTCCCGGGGAGATAGCAGGGGGATTGATTTGGCAGGTTTTCTCTTTGAGACCGAACGTGCGTTATCAGGAAGAGGAATATGATTTTCTTTTCACGAGGCACTCGAATGACCGCATGAAACGTGCTGGAGTTCAATTAGCCAAGTACATACAGCTCACGAGTGCTACTTACCATAGGTCAGATAGATGAAGGACATAGGCTGTATACCGATTTTTCCTATCGCTTTATTACTCCCTAAGATGGATTGACTGCGGCATAAGACACCATTGTCTGTCTTCTGGCACCCTGGGTCAAGAAATCTGGCGTGACAGGTCATTCTGCCTTCAGTGGCCCTGCATCGATGTGCCTGCCACCCTAAAATTTGAATATTTAATTTTCTGCAAATGCAAAGTTCAGTAATCTGCCCACATGCATCGCTCAACACAATACAACACGACTACTCATAGCCACCCTGCAACACTTACACCACGCTAGTCATATGAAATCCCTGTTTATCCTGTACTTCCACGGTCGGCCACCCGCGTGCTTTTTCGATCCGCTCCTGAGTGATGACATAACTTCTCGGCATCTCGCCATTCCGAACCATGTGCTCAACGAGCCCCGTCATCTCTTCCCCGCCTTCTTCCCCCAATACCATCTGCACAACCGCCTTTGCGCACAGCGTTCCGTTGGGCATTCCATGTCCTGTGTAGCCTCCACATAGCCAGAGCCCGTTCTTCCCCGGGACCTTCCCCACCCAAGGATGATTATCTCGAGAGTAACCCATGATTCCAGTCCACTCCGCCGCTGCCTCAAGCTCTTTCAAGCTATCCACATCACCGTCAAGTTCGAGTATCTTGAGTAAGGCACGGCGCAGATACGCTGCGGAGCCTTCATCTTTAACGGAGTCGTCGCATTCGCCCACTGTGGGCAGTGTTCCCGCCCCACGACCACCCCCGAACATCAAATGCCCTCTTGGATTGGGAACACCCTCGTACGGACGCTGAACGAGGTAGTCGTCTGCATTGGCGGGCTGGCCAAGTGCAGCAACCATGCCATAGGAGTCCGGTAAGATTGTCGAGTTCTTCGGAGGCAACAGTGCAGACATCTCTCCTCGCACCGGAACGATCAGGTCCGCGAATTGGGGGAGGATGGCTGAGGTGTATCCGTTTGTAGCAAGGATGACTGTCTTCGCGATGATGGAGCCTCGTGGCGTTTGCACGATGTGTTCGGAGGAAGAAGAGATTATTCCAGTCACCGGCGTCGTAGTCTGTAGATTCAACCGTCCCTCCTTAATCAGTTTCTCTAGCGTGTATGTGACGAGTTTGTAGGGCCAAAGACTGCCTGCTCCCGCAGTGAGAGTAGCTCCAACGCAGCCAGGATTGACGCGGTGTTTCCTCAGCTCATCCTTATCCCGAATAATGGAAACATACTGAGCGATATCAGGCGCAACTTTGTTGAGGTATGCAACTTCCCGCTCCGCCTCCTTCATCACTCCTTCTGTCCAGAAGGTGCGGCAACCGGAGACACTGCGCCATTCGCAAGGTACGTTGTTTTGCTCGATATACGTTTTGACGGCGTGAACATTCTTCAGTTCGAAGGCGGCCACTTCGGCGGAGCGATCGAAAAGGAGGGGTTGGCAGTGGCCGCCATTCTAGGGACATGGTAATTAGCATTCGATACGGAGGCTCCCCACTATGTTCAAGGGCCCTTTACCCTCCCAGTGGCCCCCCAACAAGCTTCTCTAGCCTCCAGAAGGACAATCGACTTGTGTTTGGCCCTCTCGTCCTCTGCCAGATACCGTGCAGCAGACGTTCCTGTAATGCCGCTTCCAATAATGACTATATCAGCCTCTGCAGGTATCTCTGATGTGGTTCGGTGACCGAGAAGGAATTCATTAGGCTCGCTGTGCCAGAACGAATCAGTGGATGTAGGAGTTGGCAGCGTTGCGCGCTTGTGCATCATTGTCGTGCGTGATGGAGATACCGTCTCCTACGTCGATCAGGGTCAGAACCGAAGGGAGAATCGTGTGCGGGATAGGGGATCCAGAGATGAATGCGAATGTAGCTATGAGCGGTTCTGTAGAGATAAGCGCATGCTGTGGGTCACACTGTCCACAGAGGTGCTCAATCCGGGGATAGCTTTGCCGCGGGGTCCATCGAGGGGTTACGCGCGAAGATTACATCGAAGGCGCATATTTGAGCAGGTTTGGGTACAGGATGGTCCCAAATGGTCAAAGGATGCATAGATGTCCTTCTCTGGAGGAATCCCAAAACAGTGATGGTATGCAGAGCGTGAGAGGGGGAAAAGGAGAGGATGGTGCCGTCATAGCAAACTTCGGATTGGCTCGTGCGTTAAAGCTGCTTCCCCTCGAGCTTCAGCTTGATCAGCCCTTTGCTCTTCATCATCAACTGACAGCGTAAGAGAGTATTCCAAATACATTACGCAATGCGAATTCCATCAATATTTTTTCTTCACAAATGATGATTCCACTATTCAGCTAATAAATACATACAGGGAAACAGAAATGGCAGCTCCAGCTGTACCAACCATCAAAAAATCCATCACATAAAACCATGCGAACTTTCTCAAACCCTTACACCTGCCTGGAAGGGATCTACTCTTGTGCCTACGCCAGCAGAAGTCGTTGGAATATTACAATTTTCCCCTAATTCATCGGACCCCATCAAAGAGACAATCGGCACCCCAAAGCAACACCGCCGATTCTGCAGCATGCAGCACCCTACCCCTCATCGCCTAGATCTTACTTTCCATCTGTCTTTCCTTTATCTAACTCTTCCTCCTTACAATATCCCTGGCCGTCTCCCTCACACTCCATCCCCCGAACAGCCACTCATTCGAATGCCTTCCCCTCCACATATCACTGCTGGTCCGCCTTGGGAATTGTCCCTCAGCGTAACCCGGTCTCGACACCGCAGGTATAGAACCCTGACTCCCCGTTGAGGCATGTCGTGGTTGCAATTGTGGTTTCTGCACACCTGCTCCTTGCGTCGTACTGCTGCTTTTGGACGGAGACGAGGAAAGTTGCGCTGGAGGTGCACTCAGCATGGGCGAGCGTGACCGTGAGCGCGAGTGGCGACCATTACGAGAGCGGCTTCTTGAACGGCTGTGTGCGCGGACGCGAGAGACGATGGCGTCGAAAAACTTGGTTTCTGTGGGGGAGGCGACAGTGGCCCTGCCATGTGGCGTGTATGTGGGTGAGAAAGTTCCAGAACCTGGGGACATAGCGTCCGAGGCCGAGGATTGAGAGGCTACTGTAGATGTGCGGATGGGTGGTGGTGGTTGAAAGTGTGTTGTCGAAGGCGTGGATGGCATGTTGACTGGTATATGTCCAGCGTCGATGTGGTAGGTGGTGAAACCCGAATAAGGTGTTAGCCAGGAGCTGAAATGCTCAGATGAAAATAGCCAGCGAGATCACAGATCTGCCAGGGCATACACAGAGTCCAGCTGCGGGAGTAGAGGCAAAATCGCAAACCACAGGATTGTATCCATGGGGGGAGCGATCCGACTTCAAATACGACCTCCACCCCCACTACCCACATGCACACACAAATCAGGATCAGGATTCCGGGAACCTAAGGGGCACATTTGGGGCCACATTTGCGGCTCAACAACCACTTGTGACATGTGCCACATTCCTCCCCTCACATAGAGTACTCCCAAGACAAAGCAAATGCTTCCGAAGAACCACTTATTTGGGCCACCCTCTGCCACCTCTGCCACAATCCATGTATTCACAGCTTGGCACATCATCACCCCACGACGAGCTCGTCGGTGAGCATCGCGGGGTTGGACCCAACCGAATCCAATCAGCTCCTACGGAAGCCTCGGTCGTCGCACAAGCTGACAACCAGAGTGGAGGGAAAGCGAATCTACACCGACTCGGACGGTCTGCAGGGCTGCAGGTGACGACGACGAGCTGCATCTGCATCTCGTTTGGCGGCTCAATAAAAAAGATGCACCGCCAGCGCATGCGTGCAGCAGCCTTCCGGTGTCCAGAACACATCCGCTAGACTTGCTGTGGGATTTTCTTGAGCGCAGATCCGCATCATCCAAGAAATCAAAAGAACATCTGGACACTTGTGCGGCGTTGAGAAGGCTACGTATGCGACCCATCAACCGTCGTTGTGACCCCAACTCCGAGACCTGGTGTTTCAAGCCGTTCTTCGCCCACGCCTCGCCCAACTGCGGGGTCCGTCTGCGCTTCCAATGGTGGAGTGACAGTTGGAGGCCAGATAAGAGGAAGTCTGTTCCGATAGCTACTCGAGTACGTAGACCCTGCTCGACGCCCTCAAGTACCTAGGGTACCTTCCAAGAATTTTCATGTGCGCAGCTAAGATTGGAGAACAAGGCGCTTCACACAAGCCCATATATTCTTCAACTACCAGAATCAAAACAGCGGAAAATAAACGCAACAGTTACAGAACGTCGTAATTGTTACTGGGTCGAAATCCATCTACCCTTGCCTTGTTAGCGAAGACAGGGAACTGAAAATAAGCGCGGTATGTGTACCCATTACCATTTCAACGTTGCTCCTGATATCACCCCTGTTAACAATTCAGGCCCTGTCCCTAATTTCAAGCCCCGTAAGACAGACCTTTCCATTTCGAGGTTTTTTTATGTGGGGCAGAGCGCTGTTGCTGTGCAGCGTTGCTGGTGATTCTGTTGCACGAAGCATCGTCAGTACCTGTCCTATTAGTTGGACTTGAGCATTGCCGGCTGGACGCGCAAACCTTTATACGATTCACTACGGCTGTGCGCATTGGAGTGCTCTGGCAAAATCGAGGATCAACCGTACCAGGTCAATGGCAGCCTACCGATATCAACCGCTCCGTAGTGCGTCACAGGAGATTCGACTGGTTCACGTTCTACCCGGCAGGTTTGAGGATGATATCACAATTCGAATCCTCCATTCGCCATTTCCCGTGCCTGCCACCCCTCCCCCAAAGGCAAAGAAATTCCAGGTTGACTCTGCCCGCGACTCGCTCTCTTGGCCTTGGACAATAGAGGAAACTGGAAGCGGTGACTTCATTATATTCAACGTCGTCTCTGGTGAGACGCATCCGCTCCATACCATCGGACCATCAATTGAGGAAGCTCCAGAATACCAACCGCAGTACGAGGCTCTGTCATACACCTGGGGAGATCCCAATATCTCGGAATTCGCTCAAGTTGAGGATAGCCAGGGCAGTGACGAGCCTTTGTCAACACTGGGGTTGCGGCCCAACCTGGCCTCCGCGCTTCGTTACTTGAGGTATTCAGAGAAGCCACGCGTCTTATGGATTGACGCCATATGTATCAACCAAGAAGACATCGAAGAGCGCAATGAACAGGTTAAGAGAATGACAAATATCTACACACTTGCCCAGCGCGTAATAGCTTGGCTTGGGGAGGCCTCTCACAGCAGCAAGCACGCATTGGCTACACTACAGCGCATGGGGCGACAACTCGAAGTCACTAGGGGCGGCCGACTCATTGCTGCACCGGAAGCCACAGAGCCTCAGCTGTGGAGGAATGATTACGCGCTGCATTTCGAGCAACACACTTGGCAAGCTTTGACGGATTTCATGGAGCGTCCGTGGTTTTACAGACTCTGGTGCTGGCAAGAGATTAAGCTAGGCGGCCAGCATGCTTTGCTTCAGTGCGGCGCCGATACGATACCGTGGACAAAGTTTTGGCTGGCGGTGCTCTGCGTACACAATAAAGACACGTTACCTTCTATGCGGTTTCGCGAGCGATGCCGGCATATTGTCTTCCTCACGTACGAAGCTGCAGGCCAATCCGTAAGCAATATCCTGGACATCAGTCGAAGCAAAGGCTGTGTCGATCCAAGGGATAAGATCTACGGACTCCTTGGAATCACACCAACATACTTCGTCTCCAGCATCGTGGTTGATTACCTGCGACCGGTTGAGGACGTATATAAGGAGGCATTCCTAACGCACTTGAATACAACAAAAAGGTTGGAGTTGTTGAAACACTGTGAACTAGCCAACCGCCAATCTAGCGGGCCGACGTGGGTGCCCGACTGGTCCAGGACGGAATTTGCAGCGCCCCTTCTGAGCGAGCAGCTTTCTTCTGGCCTATCACGAGCTTGGTTCACATACATAGAACCAGACATACTCGAGGTTGTCGGAAACCAATACACCACGATTGCGACAGTCAGCAACGTGGCCTCGAAGATTGAGGAGGAGACATTACTGGCGGTTGGAGATTGGTTCCAGCATTTGCCAAAGACGACCACATATGTCACAGGCGAGACGATGGAAGCTGCATTTGCCCTCACACTTTGCATGGACCGGACGCGAGAGCGACACCCATACACCCATTTCTTGAGCACTTGGGAATGGGTCGGTATGCTCCGCAATATTCTGCGCCTGACCGCCAGTTCGCGGGACGATCCGATATACTCCGCAAGGGAGACTGCGAATACCATACAAAAGATCCGTGGTCGCCGGTTTTTCACGACTGAAAGTGGACACATTGGCACAGCTCCAGCTGGCGCTCAAACTGGTAAGTTTAAAGTTGCGATATCCATACCTAGAACACTTCGAAGTGACTGTTACAAGGGGACTTAGTTTGCCTTATCTTAGGGACTTACGCGCCCATGGTTTTGCGTCGAACTCCATCTAACCACTTTCAAGTCGTGGGAGAGTGTTACGTACATGGTCTCAGCGACGCTGTGGGCATTCTGGGCCCGCTGCCAGACAAGTGGAAGACAATCATAAAAGGCGATGCCACGGGAAGGCCCACCCAACGTTTTGTCCACCTTGACAATCAGGAGGAGACTTTGGATGACCCACGTCTGGGACCCTTGCCAGGGACATGGGAGCGAGCGACGTACGAAAGACTTGTAGATGACCCGGCCATATTTGAACGTTTTAGGAACCTTGAAACTGGTGAATTGGTAAATTACGACCCGCGCTTGACTCCAGAGATGATCGAGGCTCGCGGGGTGAAGCTGCAGTCATTGAAGCTTCGCTGAGAGATAACCCGAAATTGGGCTGGAGTAAGTGATAGCAAGCGTTGAATAGCGTACCACTAATTATGGGTTTGTTGAACAGTGCGCCTGAGAATATGAGATGAATCTATGAAATCCGTCTACCTAGGTAGGCAATCGAGTCGCGCCTGCCAAAGACCCGCAAGTAAGGCGCGCTAATACACTTAGCCGCAACCTTGGAAATTTGACAAAAATTTGACAAAAAAAAAGTCACAACTTCTCGTTGCATCAGCCGGGAGTCGAACCCGAGCCATTTGCTCGCCGAGTGCTTCACACTGATGGAAGGCAAATATCCTACCGCTGGACCACTGATGCTGTTTCTCATGACCCTAGAAGTTGATGAAAGGATAATGAAATTCCGTTATTTGAATTCAGTAAGACTCAACCTCTTCACATGTTCATTGCATCGTCTATCGCATCGTTAAACGAAAAATCTACTAGCTACTGCCTTTCTAGCGTGTCTGCTACTTTGTATAGTAGTAGAGAGGCAGCAAACTAGTTTAGAGTTTATAGAAGTTGTTTTCCGCTGTATTAAGCAGTATTTAACAGTCTGAGTATTAAAATCTAAAATCTCGAATTCCAAAACAAATACCTTCTGAATCCTGGTTCCAATTTTCGAGCCCTGGACTATGCATAGCCGAAGACGGGGATGCACTGCTATCACAATTGACGTTGTTATAAGCACCACAGGCGACGCCCAGCTCGCCGTCAAATTCGCCGACCTCCTCTCTCCTGCCCAACCCAGCAGCCCCCCAGAAATATCACCGCAAATATCAATCGTCCCAGCTCCAAGGGAATGGCGATGCATACGGATCAGATTATGACAAATCCTGCTATCCCGCAATTTCCCCTTGGGCTGAATTTCATGTGGTTTCTCACCGACGTAAATGAGGAGAATGGCGGCACGAGGATCCTGCCGAAATCGCATAATGGGTTAGTGGCGCCGGAGGTTGAGGCGAGGTTGAGCGATGCAGCGAAGCAGGCGATGGGATTTAGGGTCATGGAGACGTTACTGATTACTATGCAGAGAGAACCAGGTGTTACGGCTTCAAGCTTAAGCATCTATACAACTTTAAGTTTGATGCTTCAAGGTTAGCGCGCCAACCTTAATCTATTTCCCAACCCCGCCCCCACATCACCAGCTTTAGTACTTACACAACACTCAATACCCCTATATTCCAACATCAACCTCTCTTCGACTATACTCTGTACGACAACAGTTACAACAATTATAGCGACAACAACCTTAAGTCATACAATGGCAGAGCTGCAACAACGACAACCACCACAACAACTTACCAATCTCACCGATCTCACCAGCCTGTCAAGCCAGTTCCGCAGCGCCGTCCAAGGTCTTACTCACGAATGGGGCTTCGTCGTTGTGCGCACGGCTTATAGCGCCAACAACGATGAGGCACAGTGGGCGGCCGCCTTATCAAAACTGCGTGCCTACGCTGCTCCCAACGACCCTAGGGCTGAAATGGACCCTAATACCTTTGCGCTCCCTGTTATAGCTCACAGCAATCTGCTGCAAGGCGCTAACTTTGCCTCAGTTCGCAAGGCCTTTAACAGATGGGTTGAGGATTTCACAAACCGCGGCGACAATGACCAGGACGATGACGACTGGCCGTCGGACGTTCGCACCGACTGTTGCATCATCGTCGACGAGCCTGCGCTGGCTTCGCTACTCAAGGCGCCAGACTTCATTCCTGGCAAGATCTCGAAGCCCCAGGAGCCGTGGGTTGTTGTAGTCGACGCTGAGGACCCTAAGAACGTGCCTTACAATGGAGGAGGGCCGTACTTAGGCTTCACAAGAGCGCTTGCAGGTGCTTTAAATGAGCTCTACGATGACCTTGCATCGCAGTCTTTAGCAGACCTAACTCCTATAAGAGAGTACAATGGCCAGATCCCGCTTTATGACGGTGCTGTAAGGGGAAGCCTTGTCGACCCTGACCCTGAGGGTGGCGCGCATGGTCGATACAAGTTTTCCCAGGGCACGCCTAGAGGAGCAGAGGCCGGGCGGGCCATGTTGGAAGAGATTGAGCGGGCTGTAGGCAGAGTGGAGGGGTCGGGTAGTTGAGATCTCATTGTTACGTAGGCAAGCGTGGGCGAGACCGGGGATTCGGGAAGATGAGGAGGGCGATGAGGAGGGGATTGGGAAGAAGGATCAAGGCGTGGTTTGACTTGTCTAGCTGAAAGGGTTAGTGCAAAAGGGGGTAAAGTATTTTTGTTTCGGCTTTTTCCCATTTCTGTACGCGCTGGTCACATGGGTGAAGGTGGATCGGAGATCTAAAGCAGAAAATCAACCTGGTCGACTCCATATTATCAAAGCGTGGCTCTTTCTAGAAAACAGCTTCATCCTGTATTTTCGGGACTCTTTCTTTTCAGTGCGTTGTCGGTAAATAACGCATCAATTAGAATTTCAGGCAGTGTCCACCTCCGATTTGAAGCGCGCTCAACCTAGTCCTCCCAGGTACGGAAGAATTCGACCCGCAGCATCCTAATCCGACGGTCCATGGTTCATCGAGAAGCGTACTACGTGACAGCGCATTGCTGGTTACTAGAATAAAGCTAGAAACCACGAAGCCAGGTGAGAACTACCAGTTTATGGCGTGTAACGGTTGTCCTGTTCACGGATGTCTATGTGAAGGCGTAGTGTAGGTTTGTCCTCCTAGCTCCAACCGCTCCATTCAACAATTGGGTCACGACCGTGGTCCGTCTTATGCTAGAAAACAAGGTATTATATACAGAATCCCGCTCTCCGGTGTCAAGGTTACACAAATAAACGGGTTTGTGGATATTTAGCTAGACGCGGGCATGTTCATCGCCCGATGCCAGGAGACCGGGGACGTATAACAAGTCACAAGTGGCTTATATGTTCGCCTCGAAAGGCTAGAGAGATCGCAATTGCGCAGAGCAGAAGCCACGCGCCGAGCTATGAGTATCTCTTCCCTTACCTTACAGTTCCCGTGTGGAATCATATTTTTCACAGCATTGTCGACGGTTCCGTCTGGCCCTTCTATAGGTGATGTCACATATTTGGAGAATTTCGCGAGATGGGGCTAGTCGTAGTGCTAGCTCAATTCACGAACACTATTCATTATAATCGATTTTGTCATGCGGCGAATGAAGGGGCATATCTAATTTGAACTTTCTAGACTCTTTACGATTGTAAGGGTGGAGGTTGCACTTCATTGGTTTGCCGAGTGGAATCGGCTTAGAAACTGACTTTGCTAACTTTGGACTACCCAAGTGCATTGTGATACAGTTAGTAATAGATGCTGTGCTATATTCTATCAGAAAGTCTTTGGCCAATAAGCAGGTTCATTCTCCTCAGCTGACATGTTGCGTCCAACAGTCTGGAATTCTTCGAAATCTACATTATTGGTCCCCGCAGGTTACAGGACTAGTAGAGAGAAGGACACCAGTGATTGACGGTATAACCCAGCTTTATGAGCGATATCATAGGACAATGCGTGTGGAGAAAATCATTCGGATTACCGCATCGCATGTTAGCTTTTGATTCTATCTAACTGTCGACGTATTGTGTATAAGAACTCTTGGGAAGACGAACGGAAGGCCATCTGTTGGGGACTCCTCTACTGTATCCTCATATCTTTATTTCAAAGTTAGAATCCTATAAAAGCTTAGTGAATCGGAGCCTGCTCCATCACCCAGAATGCGCTTTGTCTACCTCCTGTTTGCCCTGACTGCCGGTGGAGCGTCGGCAATGCCGGCCGCAGATGCAGAAGCGAGTGGCGTCTCTTCACTCGAGCCTGCTTAGTGCCTTCCTCGAGGTTGTCAAAGATGGGGTGTACGTAATAATTCCTCTACTTTGTTAAAGAGGTACACAGGGTAATGAGTCGTTAGTGTTGTCACTATAATTGTCGTTACTGGTGTGTAAGTACTAGTGCCATCGTACAGTACGGATTCGCGAGCAATAAAGTTAACGGTATTGGCTTTGCAGGACGTTTGTGGTATTCCTTATAATTGTGCAGTCGAGGATAGCACTACTTAGTTTTTATTTAACGTCAAGGATCTGCTGGTTGGTTGGATTGTTGGCTTCGAGATTGAATGTTTGTGCCCCTTCTTCAACAGCAGGGGTACACTGATTTGTGCCTGCTTAGTGTAGGAAGGCTAGGATGATATAGGAATGGGTGGGTTGACTATGATTCCTCGAGGGCTGCAGATTGAAGCAGGGGAAGTTTCATCTTGGGATAAGTTTTAAGCAACATTGAGATGTTTCTCTAGAAGAACGAAAGTGAAGCCAGCGCTTTCTAACAGGAAACCCGCACATAAATCGATATGTAGAATGAGTGTCGGGCAGTGGATAGATATTGGAACAATTGTTAGACAGGGGTAGCGGGTAGACTAGGGGTCACATGTAAGAGGTACTATTCCCCGATCGTCGTACACCTTCCTCAAGACTGTTCCTAAGGGTTGTGCTCGCTACGTCTAGTGTCCGCATGTTATGACTTGCTAACAAATCCAACCAGCCCATTATCACCCATCGGCACGTTTGACACCAGCGACTCGATGATATATGGAAGGACAGTTCTTTAAAAAGCATTATAGGTCTTGATTGCATATCTATAGGGCGTGGACAGTTACTCGTCGCTTATTAATAGGTGAAAAGAAGAACCGCTCGAGGTCGTGCTTCAACTAATCCCACACCACGGATTAAATTGACCAACAAGAAGGAAAAAAGAAAAGAAAACAGAAAACAGAAAACAGAAAACAGAAAACAGAAAACAGAAAACAGAAAACACAAAACAGAAAACAGAAAACAGAAAAAAAAACACAGAAAACAAAAAACAAAAAAATACAA